>JAATJX010002000.1:0-14955 GCA_028641955.1 Protonibea diacanthus | reverse complement strand
TCCTTAGACCCTCGGTTCGAGTGAGGAAAAACTTGCCCACAAAAAAAAACCTTTTAACAGGGAAAAAAGGTGGAAGAAACCTCAGGAAGAGCCACAGAGGAGGGATCCCTCTCCCAGGACGGACAGACGTGCAATAGATGTCACGTGTACAGAACAAATCAACACAAACATATTGTACAATTACAATGAATGATAGAATGACAATGAAATACAATAAATGATAGAATGATTACAGTAGCAGTGGAACCTGTGATAGAGTTAGAGGGACACAGATGCACAGCAGCAGTAAATCATTAGCTAACTATAAACTGTAGTAGAGATATGGTAGCAATAATGACAGTGATGCTATATATAGTAGACGTCAGCAGCAGACCACAGCAGCAGCCACGATCCATGAGAACCTGCTGGACGAGAAAGCACAGAAACTCCGGGGAAGAAGTATAGTTAGTAACATGCATTGACGGTAATGGTGATGGGGGAGAGAGAGAGAGAAAGAGAGAGAGAGAGAGAGAGAGAGAGAGGGTTTTCAGTAAAGGGAGATATGACTGCATCTTCAACCATTACCGTGCCTGGCTAGGCATAACCCAGAAAGAGACAGTACAGTACAGTACAGTAACTTGATATAAGCTATAAATGATGGTCCAAATCCAAACTTCTCCAAGACTGTAAATAAGTACCCCCACTCCACCCGATCAAAAGCCTTTTCGGCATCTAAGGATATAACACACTCAGGTGTGTTGTTTGAGGTGGGGTACAGAATGTTAAATAGGCGTCGGACATTAAAGAATAAAAGGCAGTTCTTGATAAATCCCGTCTGATCTTGTGTTATAATTGAAGGGGCTACATCATCAAGACTATGTGCTAATGTCTTAGCGAAGATTTTGGCGTCCATATTCAGAAGAGAAATCGGCCTGTATGAGGCGCAGTGAGAAGGGTCTTTTCCTTTCTTTGCTATGAGAACTATGTGGGCCTCGTTCATTGATGGGGGAAGTGAGCCCTGTTTAAGGGATTCAGTTAGAACCGTTGTCAAGAATGGAGAAAGAAGTGTTGAGAACTTCTTGAAAAATTCAGCCAGAAAACCGTCCGGGCCTGGGGATTTCCCAGACTGCATTAACGATATTGCTTGGACTATTTCTGTCTGGGTTAGAGGTGTCTCAAACCCCCTGCCACCTCAGGGGAGATTGTTGGAATGGGCAGTGAGTCAAGAAAAGCCTTAATTGGTGCATCGTCTCCATCGCACTGGGAGGTGTACAGTTCAGAGTAGAAGTCCTTAAAGGTGTCATTTATTTTAGTGTGATCTTCAATTACGTCTCCCTTTTTGGTGGTGATACTTTTTATGAGTTGTTTAGCCCTTTGTCCTTTCAGCTGGTTAGCCAACAGCTTCCAGCATTTCTCGCCATGTTCATAGTAATTACTCTTGTTTTTTAACAGTATGTTGTGTTTGGTAAGTGGTAAGAAGGTCAAACCTAGTTTTTAGTTCCAGACGTTGGTTGTAAACTTCGGGGGTTTGAATATGTGCATACTGTTGATCGATCTCTTTGATTTTAGATAACAGGTCCAGTTGTTCTTTCTGAGAAAGTTTTTTCCTATTTGCGGTGTGATTTCCCCTCTTAAATAGGCCTTAAGCGTGTCCCAGATCACGAGAGCAGATACATCTGGAGTGATGTTAGTTTTAAAAAAGAAGCTAATTTTTTCTTCAATAAATTTGACAAATTCGCTATCCGAGAGTAGGGTTGAATTAAAGCGCTATTGCCTCATGGGTTGTGGTGCATTAGGGAGAAACAATTCCATTACTACAGGGGTGTGGTCAGATATGACAATACCATGATATGTACAGGAGCGAACTTGGGGGATCAGTCTATTGTCAATAAAGATGTGGTCTATTCTAGAGTACGAATGGTGGATGCTGGAGACCGTGGGTGAAGGAACGCCATACATCCGAAACCCTGAACTCTGTGAGAAAAGACTGAATAAACAGGGCCGATTTACTCACTGCCCCAGGTCTGCTAGAAGAGCGATCTAAGGTTGGGTCCAACCAACAGTTGAAGTCTCCCCCGAGTATTAGGAAGTGTGAATCAAGGTCATGGAGGACAGAGAAGACACGGTCAAAAAAACTGACATCATCTACATTCGGGGCATATACATTAGCAAGTATAACTTTTGTATCAAATAGCTTCCCAGAAACAATTACAAATCTCCCATTTTCATCTGCTGTAACATTATCTGGTTCAAATAATATATGTTTGGTCACCAGGATGGAGACCCCCCTTGCCTTTGCCTGGAAGGTAGAATGAAAATGCTGCCCCACCCAACACGCCATAAGTTTGGAGTTATCAGAGAAGCGCACATGTGTTTGCTGTAGGAAGACAAAATCTGTTTTAAGCTGTTTGAGATGTGTGAATATTTTCTTTCTTGTTACTGGGTGATTAAGGCCCTTGAACTTCCAACTTACAAAATTGAGGGGGCTACCCATGAGTCTTGTGTAAAATGTGGAGTGAAAAGTTTCGAAATGAAACAGACTCTGTGAGGTAGCACTGCCACAGCTTCCCTAAAAAAACACAGTAGTGTGCCTTGTTTGAAACAAAGTAACACATCCCCCAGTCTCTGATCCAGAGAGACTCCAAAAAGTCCCCCAAAAAATGAAAACAAAATGAATGATATGTACATCCCAGATAGCAACTGCAACAGCCAGTTGCAAGCTCATCCTAACTTCAGCAAAACTATACATATACTTCCTATGGAATTACCTCAATCCCATATGATAACAGGAGCCTCAAATAAAAAACTGTCTTTTGAACACTCTTTTATCAAATGTCACTAGGGTGGACAAACCGATACAGAGCCAAAATAATAGCAGTAATGGTTGGATAAACTGAGAGATAGAACAAGCTCTCTTTCCTTTCCCTTTTTTAAACACTCATGTCAAATGCCACTAAAGGTGGATGAGCAGATACAGAACTATAGCAGTAATAATAGTGGTAAAGTAGATTTAAAAAATAAAACAATAATAGTAATAATAATAATAACAGTCACAATAATAGTGAGTAACAAAGTAAAATAAATATTCAAGGTGCTTTTGATATGAGAAGCTGTACACCTTAAGTCCCTCTGGAGTTGTAGAGAGTCCAAGCCAGCTGCAGTGTATGATGGCTGAGCACACAGTCACATGTCCCTGTTGCTAAGCAACAGTATGAAACAGTCTCAGTGTAAACAACGAATATGGCGGCCCCCGTAGTAGCCATGTGAAAATGTTACTAAGGTAGTTGACAAACTACAGGTCAGCCGAATGTACCAAAGCATCATTATGAAGACAGTCCAGAGAAACATATAACCCGTGTATAAATTGTATTATGCATACAAAGTGCAATAAAAGGCCTACTGGGTGTGAACGGAGAAAGTGAGCACAACACTCGTTGTAAACATTAGCTTGTCCTGCTAACATAGCGTTACTCAAAGAAGATAGCAGCTTAGCTCCAACATCAGACACCCCCAAGTGAGTTACCGCTTTTCCCCGGCTGGCGAGTGTGGTACCTCGTCGCTGCATGCCATGAAGGCTTCGGCATCCTCCACCGATGTGAACATCTTCTTCCCGTCTTTAGTTGTGATCCGTAGCCTAGCAGGATACAACAGGGATGGCTTCAAGCCTTGTTGGTAGAACTTCGACATCACCCCCCGGTACGCCGTGCGTTGTTCGACAACCTTGAGGCAGTAGTCCTCGAATATCGCCACCGGTTTTCCCTAGTAGGACAGCTCACCTCTTCTCTGTCTGGCCTCCTGCATGATTGCTTCCTTGGTTTTGTAATGGTGGACACGGGCGATTACCGCCCTAGGCCTGGACCCCGAGGCTGGTTTTGCTGTGAGGGCTCTGTGGGCGCGGTCGAGCTCCGGGGGTTTATTGAGGGTCCCTTCGCCGAAAATGTCTACCAGCAGCTTGGAGAAGAGTGTCGTGGGCTGGGTACCTTCAATGGATTCTGGTAGGCCGACTATTCTTATATTACTGCGGCGGCAGCGGGACTCAAGATCAATGGTTTTAGCCTTTAGCTTAGCGTAGCTCTCTTCCATAGCCTCAAACTTAGCTTGTAGCATCCCCATTTGGTCACTGAGCTGATTAGCATTCTCCTCGAGCGAGGTCAAATGGCATCTGTGGTCAGTGACCGTGGCTTGAACATAGTCCAGTTTCTGTTCCAGCAGCATAATAGCCGATTTGAATTCAAGTGAGAGGTCTTCTTTATGTTGCTTGAGGACCCTTGTCATGTTAGCCATGATATCTTGGGTGGAAGCCGGGGCGGGTGAGGCCGTTGCGGAGGCGATGAGTCCTTCTTTTTGTTGGATTTCGCAGACATTTCTCTGCTTTTTCGGAGAAAAGGGGTTCTCTATACAATTGTTTGGTTCAGTTCGATTGCATAAGCAAATGAGGCTCTGAAACCGATTTATATGCAAAGTTGAATGGGAGCTTGAGGAAAGCATGTCTACTCCATCCACCCATCCACTCCACCCCGTCATGTAATTATTTTACATAAATCTTAAAATTTAGGGTTAAATATTTCAGGGAGTGTGCTGTAAAGTGCTTTGAGTGGCCAGAAGAGTAGAAAGGCGCTATATAAGTAAAGTCCATTTACTATTTGGCATTTTTCTTTTATTAAAAGTTGCAAAAGCAAAGATGGGCCTGTTTTTGGCAGTTCATTTTGGGGGTGCAACACAGGCTTTCCAGATTCAGGCTTTTCTTGTCACAGTCAGTCTCTGCTCCGCCTACTCCAGCCTCCCGGTTTCCCGCCTTGTCTCTGTCACGCCCCTGATTACCTGTGCATTTAAACCCCCTGTTTCCCCTTCTCCAGTGCCAGATTGTTAGTGAACTATGTATCCTACTCTCCAGCGTTTTCCCAGTGTGCTTCTCGGTTTTGACCCTCGCCTGTTCTTCGACCTTGCTCTTGCCTTACTCCTTTGGATTGTTTGCCTGCCTTACCTGACTGACTTCCTGTGTACCGAACCTTTGCCTGTTATTAAAGACTGGTTACCTCCTGTATCTGCCTCCCGAGTGCTGCAGTTGAGTCCTGTGTCCGTGCCTTGTAATAGAACAATCTGGCCAGCCATGGACTCAGCAGACTCCGTGCACGCCGCTGTCCAGGCCCAGGTGCATCTACTGCGGAGAGTTGGGACATTTTCTTATTTCTTGTCCAGTAAAAAGACAGGGCTCACCAGTGAGGAGAGCACTGGTGAGCCAAACCACATCTTCCACCGATCTCTCCTGACCTCTCCTGTCTATTGAACTGGTCACTTCCGGGCAGAGGGCTGTTCACCCAGCGTTGGTAGATTCCGGGGCAGACACTAATTTTATGGAACAGCATCTGGCGGAGCGTCTGGGCCTTGAGATTATTCCCCTGTCCAAACCCTTGGAAGCCACCGCTCTTGATGGTTGCCTTCTGTGCCGGGTGTCTCACCACACTCACCCGGTCCAGCTCAACATAAACGGTAATCATTCTGAGCTCATCAGCTTTCACGTCTTCCATTCGTCTCTGCACCTGCTAATTTTGGGGTTACCATGGCTTATTAAGCACAATCCTCATATTGATTGGTCCACCGGCAAGGTGCTGAAATGGGGAAAAGATTGTTTTCTCTCCTGTCCTCCGTGCATCTCCGCTATCAAGTCTGTGGTTGGACCCGATGCCTCTGCGCCAGATGTCGCCTCCTCACCCAGTCACGCCCACAGTGAGCCTCCAGACCTGACCGGCGTTCCCCCCTGTTACCACGACCAGCATGAGGTATTCAGCAAGACTCGGGCCATGTCCCTACCGCCTCACCGGTCTTATGACTGACAGGGGCCGGCTATATTCTCTCTCTCCACCTGAGAGGGGGACCATGCGGCAGTACATCGACTCCTTGTTGAAAGCCGGTATCATCCGTCCATCTTCCTCCCCTGCTGGCGCTGCATCTTCCTCCCCTGCTGGCAGGGTCGGAGGGACTGGATAAGTCGATTATCGCGGCCTAAACGACATCACCATAAAGAACAGATACCCCCTCCCTTTAATATCTTCAGCCTTTGAGCTCCTGAAGGGTGCTAAGATTTTCTCCAAGCTGGATCTTAGAAATGCCTATCAGGGAGGGGGATGAGTGGAAGACAGCGTTTAATACCCCCTGTGGACACTATGAGTATCTCGTGATGCCTTTTGGTCTAACTAATGCTCCAGCTGTCTTTCAGGCCTTGGTCAACGACGTTCTACAGAACATGTTAAACCAGTACGTTTTTGTGTACCTGGACGACATCCTGATTTTTTCTCCAGATGAGACGACGCACATCCAGCATGTACGCCAGTCAGTACTGCAGCTCCTTCTGAATCTCAAGTTGTTCGTAAAGGCTGAGAAGTGTGAGTTTCACGTGACTTCGGCCTCCTTCCTGGGCTTCATCATATCCACTGATCACATCCAGATGGATCCAGAGAAGGTTAGTGCTGTAGCCAAGTGGCCTACGCCTACCAGTCGCAAGATGGTGCAGCATTTTCTGGGGTTTGCAAACTTTTACCGAAAGTTTATTAGAAACTATAGCACTGTGGCAGCCCCCTTGCATGCTCTAACCTCTCCTCATGTTAGGTTCCAGTGGTGCCCCCAGGCTGAGTCCGCCTTTCAAAGGCTAAAAGACAAGTTCACTTTGGCTCCAGTCCTCGCCCTTCCTGACCCGCATCTCCAGTGCATAGTGGAAGTGGACGCCTCAGATTTGGGTATCGGGGCAGTGCTCTCCCAGCGGTCACCTTGCAACGGCAAGCTCCATCCCTGTGCCTTTCTCTCCCGGAAACTTTCCCCAGCAGAGATGAACTATGATGTGGGTGATTGTGAACTGTTGGCGGTGAAGGTGGCTTTGGAGGAGTGGCGGCACTGGCTGGAGGGAGCTGAGCAGCCGTTTCTGGTATGGACAGATCACAAAAATTTGGAGTACATCAGAGCGGCAAAACGCCTCAACGCCTGGCAGGCCAGGTGGGCACTGTTCTTCAACAGGTTCAACTTCACCCTATCGTACCGTCCGGGTTCTAAGAATACCAAGCCTGATGCCCTCTCTAGGATGTTTGATCCTGATCCCAGCCCTAAGATGGCCTCCACCATTCTCCCTTCCTCCTGTGTACTGGGAGCGATCACATGGGCTATTGAAAAGAGAGTAAAGGAGGCCTCTGCTAACACCCCTGCTCCAGCAGGGTGTCCACAAGATCGTCTCTTTGTGCCTGTCTCCTTGCGTCCACAGGTGATCCACTGGGCCCATACCTCACGAGTCGCCTGCCATCCAGGGACTGCTCGGACGACCTTCATAATCAGGCAGCGGTTCTGGTGGCCGGCGATGGAGAAGGAGGTGGGGGAGTACGTTGCTGCCTGCCCTGTCTGTGCTAGGAACAAGGTCTCCCGGAAACCTCCAGCGGGTCTTCTGCAACCCCTCCCAGTGCCCCATCGTCCCTGGTCAGATATCTCTCTAGACTTCGTCACAGGTTTGCCCCCATCTGATGGTAACACTACCATTCTTACTATTGTGGACAGATTCTCCAAGATGGTACACTTTGTGCCTCTCCCCAAGCTGCCCTCTGCCAAAGAAACGGCAGAGGCGCTATTGTATCATGTGTGTTGCCTTCATGGTTTCCCCAGGAATGTGGTGTCAGATCGGGGTCCGCAGTTTGTGTCCCGGTTCTAGAAGGCGTTCTGCACCCTCATAGGAGCTTCTGTCAGTCTATCCTCTGGTTTCCACCCTCAGTCTAATGGACAAACTGAGAGACTCAATCAAGAGTTGGAAACGGGTCTTCGTTGCCTCGTCTCCCAGAACCAGAGATCCTGGAGCAAGCACCTCATTTGGGTGGAGTATGCACACAACACACTTCCTAGTTTCTCTTCTGGTCTCTCCCCTCTTCAGTGTGCCTACAGATACCAGCCTCCACTGTTCCCGGAGTCTGAAGTGGAGGTAGGGGTACCGTCTGCCCAGGTACTCATTCGCCGCTGCAGGAGGATCTGGGCTGGCGTCCGCCACATACTGCTCCGTAGCACTGCTCGGAGCAAGAAAGCTGCAGATCGACGTCGGACGCCAGCTCCCTTGTATCAACCAGGAGATCAGCTTTGGCTGTCGACTCGGGACCTGCCGCTGAGGGTGGAGAGCTGGAAGCTGGCTCCTCGGTTTGTCGGACCCTTCCCAGTCTCCAAGGTCATCAACCCTGCTGCAGTTCGCCTTCGGCTCCCAAAGTCCATGAGGGTCCATCCCACGTTTCACGTCAGCTGTCTGAAACCAGTTAAAGAAAGCCCTCTGGTCCGAGCCTCCAGACCCCCACCACCCCGAGCCATCAACGGGGGTCTTGTGTATACGGTTAAGCGGTTGCTGGCGGTTCGGAGGAGGGGCCGGGGATATCAGTATCTGGTGGACTGGGAGGGTTACGGTCCCAAGGAACGGTCATGGGTGCCGGCCAGCTATATCATGGACCCGACTCTCATCAAAGACTTCCATCCAGGCGCCATCCAGATCTTCCTGGGCCTCTGTCACGCCCCTGATTACCTGCGCATTTAAACCCCCTGTTTCCCCTTCTCCAGTGCCAGATTGTTAGTGAACTATGTATCCTACTCTCCAGCGTTTTCCCAGTGTGCTTCTCGGTTTTGACCCTCGCCTGTTCTTCGACCTTGCTCTTGCCTTACTCCTCTGGATTGTTTGCCTGCCTTACCTGACTGATTTCCCGTGTACCGAACCTTTGCCTGTTATTAAAGACTGGTTACCTCCTGTATCTGCCTCCCGAGTGTTGCAGTTGAGTCCTGTGTCCGTGCCTTGTAATATTTCTTACCTTTAACACATATGACTCAGACCATGCATTGTGGACAAGTTCACTGATGACTGCAGAAATAAAAAGTAACCGGTGCTGCAGTTTCACATTCTTGTGCTTGAGTTTGTATTATCCACTTTGCATAACCACAAATGAGACAAAAATGAAAACCTTTTTGCCATACTAGTAAGATAGAAAGTTAGAATTTTTAGACTTTTTGGAGTTACTAATAGTAGTTAAGTACTGATGTTTTCATAACTCAGAATCCTGTGCTGTATGTTGCTGTATGCTGTTTATTATTGCTGAGAATCAGGGACTTTTATTTTTTTTCAAGATATTTTTTGGCCTTTTCACGCATTTAATTTGATGGAGACAACTGAAGAGTGACAGGAATGTGGGAAGAGAGAGATTTGGAATGACATGCAGCAAAGGGCCGCAGGTTGGATTCAAACCCTGGGTCGCTGCTGAGCCTTCGGACATGGGGTGGATGCTCTACCAACTGAGCTAATCGACACCCCTAGACCGTACTCTTTATAATATTATCTACAGAGACCAACAGTTCCACCATAAGCAAGCATTTGGTGACGGTGGCGAGGAAAAACTTCCTTTTACCAGGCAGAAACGTCGAGCAGACCCAAGCCCATTGGTAGACATCATCCACCACAAACGGTTGAGTTAAAGATAGAGAGGGGCAGATATATAGAGAGGGGGGGGTAAACAGATAAACAGGGAGAGATAGAGAGACACTGATGCACAGCAGCAGCAAATCATAAACTAACTATAAACTGTAATGGAGATATGGTAGCAATAATGACAGTAATAATATATGTAGTAATATATGTAGTGCAGAACCACAGCAGCAGCCATGATCCATGAGAACCTGCTGGACGAGAGAGCACAGAAACTCCAGGGAAGAAGTTTAGTCAGTAACATGCATTAACATGCATTGATGAGACATGTATGTTTACAGATGGTGGTAAACATACATGTCTCTCTCTCTCTCTCTCTCTCTAGATATGATATGAGATATGACTTTCTCTTGAATTAAGAGAATTCTAACAAATTTGCTAGAATTCATGTTAGTGATGCTGACTGAACAGCTAGTGTTTGGCTAGTAGCCTTTGTTGGAATATCAGCCAATCAGAGGCAGAAAAAAATGGTACCATGACCCTTTTGAAATAGCCATGGTTAAGTGTCTGATAAGGAACTGGTTCTGTAATTCAATTCAATACAGCTTTATTGGCATGGGAAACATATGTTAACATTGTCAAAGCATGACATCAACAAGAAGCACAGATAAATGTCTTAACATAAAATACAGGAATATGAAATAATAATAATTAAATTGTTCAATATGTACAAAGTAAATGATGTCCATCAGGAGGGGATGGTTTATGTCTGTCCTTCCTGTCTACTGGACGTCCTTCTGTGGTCGCAGCAGTTCACGAATCTTGCAGCTATTTTTGCACATTGCTGTACTTCACCCAGGTATGGAAGTTGTTTATGTGGTCTAATGTCTTTCTGGGTGTTTGTGGTGGTTCGAGGTGGTTAGGAAGTGCAGCTTGGTCTCCACCTCATATTGTGTGCAGTGGGTGCACAGTCTGTCTTCTCTGGGCAGCCACGTCTGTCTGTGTCGGCCTCTCTCTAAGGCCAGGCCGTGGTTGCTGAGCCATGGAGTATTGTCTGTTTAGGGCCAAATAGCACTGGAGTTTGCTTTGGGTTTTGGTTGTAGATGTCCAATAGTTGATGTAATTGTCTTTTTCTTTATTTATGATTTGGTGGGGCCAGATTGCGTGAGGGCAGTCTTGGTGCCCTGTGCTGTTGGAGCTGAGCCGGTGGACCAGCTGGCTGAGGGGACTCCTTTCTTTGCTCTCCTCTTGGCATTGCAGGTGTGGCAGTGGGAGCTCTTGTCTCCCTCTTGCTCTTTGACTCTGAGCCCTGCCTGATTCCGGGGTGTGTGGCTCAATCAGCCAATCATAGTTAGGCCGTAGTATAAGAGGGGGTAGGGTGTACTTCGGCCCCCTCTTGCTTGTGGCCCGTAGACACGCTCACTTCCTGGTCGCCTCACTCCGTGCTCACACGAGCAGGTAAGTTAGCGGTAGCTTCACCGTCGCATCAGTGTGATTTTTAGATGTATGCTTGGTGTTTTACAAACAGCCTTGCTCTTAGCAAGGCTATGCTGAATGAAAGCGTAAAGCTCTCCTCCGAGCGTCAGACTCACCCATTGGTATGTGCACCTCATGATAGCCTGTTAGGCTCGTATACAAAGCATGAGTATTAATTGTTTGTTTGTGTTAGGGCAGCGTCGAGAAGCCCTGCTGTTTTGACTCAGCTGCTTTCCGGTCCGGTCTAGCCTGTCACTCCGGCGGTGATGTCCAGTCCTTCTTTTGCAGCTATCGGTGGTGCTCTTTGGATCCTGCTTCAACCGCTGATCACTATCCAGGCTGCATGCTCGGCCCTGAACGCCACGGTGTGGATTAGCGTGGGTGTTGTGGCTAATCAGAATCAAATACTTTATTAATAGAGTCTCACTCTAATTTTTATTCATTATTCTGACCCAGGTTTGGGCGGTTGAATCTCAGACGTTTGTTTTCTGTTATATGATTTCAGTTATTTAGTGATTTACTTAATTGATGTACTGTTTAATTGGGTTTTTGGTTTATTTTGTTTATTTGTTTTGGTACAGTTGATTGTTTCTTTTGAGTCATTGTTTTGGATTAAGTTTGGTTAGGTTATTTATTTATGTACTTTTGTTAACTACATTGATTTTGTTTACTTGAACCAGTGGTAGGCTTACTGGCCACTGGTATTGTCATTTCTTCGCAGTTTATGGTTGATTGTTTTCTTTTTTTCTTTCTGATGAGCGACTCCCACTGTTTTATTTTGTCCTTTCAGGTGCTGAGAGCTGAAGGTGGTGGTCCTAGTGTCCCTGGTGGTGGGTCCCCTTCTGAGTGTGTGTGTGTGTGTGTGTGTCGGGCACCCCTGATTTGTCCCTCCTGTCCTGTGTGTTTGTGAGTTACACAGGTGGTCCGGGTGCCCCTTCCTTGGGATTCCTCTCGCTCAGTGTTGACGTCCCCTCATCACCACCAGTAGGCCTCAGCCCTGATAGTGCTCCCCCTCCTGGTATGAATGGGTTGTTTTAAGTAAATTAGTCTTGTTAAATAAAATTGTGCATTTTTAAAACGGAACCACGTCTCCATGCCACATTAATGACAAACCTGGTTGCCTTATAGCTAACTGTGCAGTCTATTTCCTTGGGTGTGATTCCCGAGGTGGCGTTGTCGGACAACAGTACTAAGTATTTTCCCTTTTTGTCTTGCTTCCCTCTGATTGCTCGCGCTGCCACACAGGGCTTTGTAGTGGTAGGAGCTGGGCTCGCTGGCTTTGAGGTGTTGGTAGAATTTGATGGCTCTTTTTTGTATCTCAATTAAAAGGGGAAATTGTCCTAATTCAGCTCGACATCCATTGTTGTTGTTGTTCAAGTGATTTTGCAAATTCATCAATATACATGTTAAACAAGGTGGGGCTGAGACTGCAGCCCTGTTTCACCAGTCTGCTTTGGAGGAAGAATTCCATGTTGTTAATCTTCACAGCACATTTATTATTTGTGTACATTGTTTTAATTATGTGATAGATTTTCCCTAACTTTAGGAACAGACCACTATGCCAGATTGAGTCAAATGCTTTTTTGAAATCTACAAAACAAGAGAAAAATTTGTTCTGTGGGTGTAGATGTGGTCAGTAGTTCGGTGTTGTGGTGTAAATAAATTTGACACTTGCTCAGAATGTTATGTTTGCTGAGGAAGTCTTGCAGTCGGCTGTTTAGGATGCTGCAGAATACCTTTCCCAGGTTGCTGTTGACGCATATGCCTCTGTAATTGTTTGGGTCAAATTTGTTTCCTTTTTTAAAAATTGGTGTTATGATTCCTTTGCTCCAGATGTCAGGGAAATGCCCAATGTTGAGGACAAGACTGAATAATTTCAATATGGCAATGTTGAATTTCTTGCTGTTAAATTTTAGCATTTCATTTAAAATGCCATCGGGACCACTGGCCTTCCTTGATTGTAGGGCCTGGATTATAGTTAGTAGCTCCTTTTCAGTAATTTGATCATCTAAAGGGTTCTCAATTCTTCTTTGTGTGGTTTGCTGATTGCCATTTTTTCCAGAAATCATTTGAGTCAGTGGACTCTTCAATTTCATTCAGTTGGTGCTGCGCATGCTGCACCCTTTTAGTTCTGAGTGTTCTTCTGTATATTTTCAATGTTTCCCAATATTGGATGCGGAGCTCGGGGTTGTCAGGTTGTTTGTGTTTTTGATTTGATAAATAATAATAAACTGAGTGTTTCTCTGAGTCTGTATCAAACCACTTTTCATTGGCTGATTTCTTTGATTTGTGATGTTGATACTGTTTCAGATTGGATAACTCTGCTGCATTGTCAAAGATGTTGTTAATATCCTGTACAGCTTGATTCGGGCCATCTTCACTGTGGGGATATGAACTGGAGATAAAACTGTCTAATTGAATTTGAATTGTTTGATGTGTGATTGCTTTCTGGTAGTGGTCTTTGCTGTTGTTTGTCCATCTATAAGGTTGCTGCTCTCCTCACCACCTGAGCGTAGCTCAGTGGGCCGGGGTGTGGCTCCTGGTTATGGCGCTGGGGTGAGGCTCCTGGGGGCAGGAGGGGCTCTGGTCGGGTTAATAGCTGTCTTGGTGGGGTCTTCGTGGAGGGGGATGAGGAAGGTCAGGTCTCCGTGGGGGTGGTCTGGGTGGTCTAGATGGACATGGTCGTAGAGACAGCTGATGTCCAGGGTGGGGTGGTGGGCCAGGTGGACGTTGGGCTTCAGGACGCAGTCTCTGGAGATGCTGCTGTTAATCCTGTGGATGTTGTCTGGGTGGAAGTCTTTCCTGGGCAGCAGGGTTGATATAACTGTTGGGGAAGGTGCTGGAGGCTTTTTCTATCATTCGTCTCGTTGGTGACTGGAGGGGAGCTGCTGGATGGGTGGAGCCTCTTGGTTCTGGTGGCTCTGGGTTGGTGGAGCCTCTTGTTGGTTCTAATTGGCTCTGGGTTGGTGGAGCCTCTTGGTTCTGGTGGCTCTGGGTTGGTGGAGCCTCTTGGTTCTGGTGCTTCTGTGTGGTGTTCCTAGGATCTTGGTTGTGGTCTAGGTGTGAGTCCAGAGTCAGTCTTGTCAGGCCTGTCCTGACTCTGTCTCTCTCCTGGAGCTTCTGTGACAGAGAGGCCAGCTCTCTCCTGGTGCTCTCTCTTTCTCCTCTCTCAGCTCATTCACCTCCTCTTTCAGCTTTTTCAGTGCTACCATGTGGCTCTCCTTGTGCTGCTGCAGCTTCGGTCTTCAGGGTGCTCACCTCTGTTTTGTTCTGCTCTTTGTCCTGCCTCAGTCTGCTCAGCTCTGTGCTGAGGCTCCAGGTCTCCTCCTGGCTCAGCTGATGGCTGATCAGCTCTCTCAGCTGTACCAGTTCTCTCTCCAGCTCACTGAACTTCATCTTCATGTCGGTGATGATGTGGGTTAGCTGGGGGTCCTGAGCTGGGGGGCCCACTCTTCTCAAAGGGCTGTTCAGCAGTAGGACAAGTGGGGGTTGAGGTGGTAATTGTGTCTGGCAGGGTGTGGGTGTCATCGGGCGGGGAGCACCTCTCCAGCTGGGCTCTTTCTTTTATGAGGGAAAAGTCCAGCTCAAACTGCCTGAGGTTCCCCTGAACCATGACAGTCCCGTTCTTGTATATGTTGATTGAAGTCATGAGGGAGTCTGGATCTTCTGCCTCTTTGACTTTCAATTTCCAGCCATTACAGATCCCTTCTTTCTTCACAGAGGGGTAGTGGGTCTTTATGGCAGAGCGCCATGCTAGTGGCTGCTCTGTGAAGAAGATCAGGTTGCTGGCGTCTCTGTTTTTGTAGGAGTCAGAGAAGAGTGTCTCTGCTCTTTCCTTCAACACTTTCTGTTTGTATGCCTTCCTGGCACTTTCATTTTTCAGATCTTGTGTGTATAAGAGAGGAACAGCTTCTGTATGTGCTGTGTCTGAGGTTCCAGGGCTCTGCTGAGGTTACATGGTTGTTGTTCCAACTCCTTGGTAACCATTGCTTCCAATCTTGTTGGTTAGCTGTTAGCTTTAACTTAAATTAGTTTGTAGGTAATTATTTTGTTTTTAAAAGCCCTTGTGTAGGTTGTAT
>JAATJX010001982.1:0-12855 GCA_028641955.1 Protonibea diacanthus | reverse complement strand
TGTGTGTGTGTGTGTGTGTGTGTGTGTGTGTGTGTGTGTGTGTGTGTCCGTCCTCAGTCTTCGCCTAATAACCGTGGCGGCGGCGCTCTGAGTGACGAGGAGGCGTTGTCTCAGATCAAGAAGGGTCACGACACGATGTGCGTGATGCTGAGCAGCCGACATAAGAACCTGGAGACGGTCCGGTCCGTTTGGATCAGAGAGGACATCAAGGTGAGAGCAGCTGACTCACAGCAGCCAATCAGAGAGCAGCATCATTATCAGACAACCAGTCATCCAATCAGAGACTCACACACCATATTTGGGAGTTTTATCTGGTTTCAGTGAGCACTTCCTCCTCCTCCTCTTCACTTCCTGTGTACTTCCTGTCTGCAGAGTGCTCTGGACGCCGCCGTCTCCATGAACGACCTGTCAATCGTCGTCGACATCCTGAACATCATCAACCTGCAGCCGTGAGTCTCTCTCACACACACACACACACACACACACACATGCACCACATATACACACACAATAATATTAATATTTCCTTTTTTTCAAACTTTCTGAATCATTTGATTCGTTATCTGTTTGTTCTGACTGATTTCATTGATCAACTGATGTTTTAGTAAAAATAACAATAATAATAATAACAATAATTGATTGATTGATTGATTGAGAATAATGTTTGTTTCAGGTCGTTGTGGAAGTTGGATCTGTGCACGTCGATTCTTCCTCAGATCGACAAACTGCTGCAGAGTAAATATGAGAGGTGAGCGACCAATCAGAGCCAAGGATCAGGGCGACCAATCAGAGCCAAGATCCATCATCATGTGAAATTAGATTAGATTATACCTTATTCATCCCACAACGGGGAAATTCACTTATTACAGCAGCAGAGTGTGACACACACACAGACAGACAGAAGTATCTTATAACCTACACAACAAACAAACTGTGCAAAGACAAGTACTGCAGAGTGGCGTGATATAAAAAGTATTGTAAGGTAAAGTGACAATAATATCAATATTTTAACATTTTATATTTTTGTTGTGCTTACTGTCGAATGTAAAGAAAAACTCTGAATTCTGAGTGTGTGTGTGTGTGTGTGTGTGTGTGTGTGTGACAGCTACATGCAGACCGGCTGTACGTCTCTGAAGCTGATCATGAAACATTTCTGGGTGTTGATCTCCGACACGCTGAAGGCGGCGCCGTCTGTTGGAGTCGACATCACACGAGAGGAACGGTGAGTCGCAGCAGCGTTGTGACATCATTATGATGTCATCACAATAGCATCGAAATAGAAACTTTATTCATTTAAATTAATGTTAATATCAAAAATGAAAATGAAGGCTCAGATTTTTTTACATTGAAGAAGAAACTCAAACTTTAGTTACATCGTTACTAAACTTGGACCTGCTGCAGCAATGCTTCCTGTTCGATACAATCCTTTTATTGTTGTTTTATTGTTGCATTAGCGTTTTTTATCGTTGTTTTATCATAGTTTTATTATTGTTTGTTGTTTTATCATAGTTTTATTATTGTTTGTTGTTTTATCATAGTTTTATTATTGTTTGTTGTTTTATCATAGTTTTATTGTAGTTTAGTTTTACCGTACCTTTATCGTTGTTTCACCCGTTTTATCATTGTAGTTTTGTTTATTTGTTGTTGTTTTATTGTAGTTTTATCATAGTTTTGTTGTTTTACCGTACTTTCACCGTTGTTTATGGAGACGCTGATGTGTTTGTGTGTGCAGACATCAGAAGTGTCGAGCGTGCTGCAAGCAGCTGAAGAATCTCAGCAACGTGGTGAAGAACAAAGCGGCACACGTCGGTCGTCATGGCAGCGCCTTCAAAGAGCTTCAGCTGCTGATGGCGCCACTCGACGACTCGCTCTGAGTGCAAACGCAGTGACATCACACTGACATCATCACTCCAGGATCAGCTGATGTGCAGCAGGATGGACAGACAGACGCTCTGTGAAGTGTTTAAAGAGGCCTTGATCAGCCTGCTGGTCAAAGTGTTATTTAGATGTTCTTCTTCTGCTCTGAAGGAAACACGCCCACATGTTGTTTTAGAACCAGAGAAGAAGAACGATGTCCCCTCTGATAGGCCGACAGACTTCTGATCGCAGGTCTGTGTTCTGCTGAGCGGGTCGACGTCTCGACCTCGACTGGTCGGATCCGGAAACGTTTGACTCTTTGTAGAAGCTGATACACGTCTGCTCCATCACTATGAAGCTAACTTAGCTTAGCACAGAGACTGTAAACAGGGAGCAGTTAGCCTCCATCTGAAGGTTTCTGCTCACATGAAGAAATAATCCAGCACAGTTCAGGTAAAACTAAATATAATAGGTAGGCTAACAGTCCCCCCTGTTTCCAGTCTTTATGCTAAGCTAAGCTAACTGGCTAAAGTTTCCACGTGAAGTCAAAGTGAAGAGAGCTTTAAACTGATCAGGTGACTCTGCTCACCTGGAAGAGATCTCAGGTCGTTGGTGATGAACTTTCATGATTAATATTTCATAATGAATTAATTAACGTAGACTGAACACTGATGTCGTTTTCTAGACGCTCGCTCTGTTTTTAATGAATTCTTCATGTTCATTTAAATAAAGTTGGATTTGTTGGAATTCAAGTCTCTTTTTGTACCAGCAGGTGGCAGCAAAACTATCTGACTGTTAAATAAATGATGAAATAATAAAGTGTCTGCAGACTGAATCAGAGTTTTCATTCTGATGACGTGACTTTTAGTCCTCACTCATCGTTTTCTGTGTTTGGATTTAAAATGTGACACGTTGAGATTAAACATGCGTAAACATAAATAATCTGTAATGATATAAAATTCATTTTTACCTGAAGAGGTAAACAGAACTGTAGAAAACTTACAAATAACAATAAAATATGAGAGAAATAAAATGGTAAAGAATAAAACAGTAAACATGTCAGTCTGTTCCAGCTCATAAGAAGGATTTACCCAGAATGCATCAGCTCTTCATATCGACTCGAAGATTCTTCAGACATGACGTCTTTTTTCACAGTCGTCTTTTCCGTCATAATATTCACGATCATTTGGATTTTTTTCCACTTTCCAATCTTTTTTTTTTTTGTACTTTGTACATTTTTTCCAGTGTAATTGTCTTTGATAATCTTTGTTTAATTCACACTCACAAATAGATCATCTTGTTGACAGTACTACAGACTCATTACAGACAACTCTCGACTCTATTGCACCTCTGAAAAAGAAGATAATTAAACAGAGAGGTTAGCACCATGGTATAGCCAACAGACTCGCAAATTAAATTAAGAGGCACGTAAATCTGAACGTAAATGGCGTACCACCAAACTGGAAGAATCTCGTTTAGTCTGGCAGGATAATCTTAAAAGTTACAGGACTGACTTGCTGGAGTCGGTGCGTGGTTAGCCTAGCTTAGCATAAGATTGAAAGCTCACCACACAAACTGATGTCATGTGATTGGCTGATTGACACGGCAGCTTCTCGTCAGTTTTGAGCGTTTATTAAAAAGAATACAAAAAAACAAACTGTAGAAATCTACAGCGAGACAAAGCAAGCGGACAGCAGCTCATCGTCAGCGTTTCTAAGCATTCATGTTACTACAACTACAGCTACAACTACTCGCTCCACCTGCGTCACGTCAAGCTCAGCACCGGGTCAACAGCTACAGGTGTGCTCTGTCTGAGGTCAAAGGTCACCTGGATGTTTTTATGGAGGTGACTGGACAGCAGGAGCACACTGACGTCTTTGTTCAGACGGAGAACATCCACAGGAACAGAAGAGGAGCCACGCACAACAACCATGAACAGGAGAACACTTCATCGTATTGCTCGCGTCTCATTGGACAGTTCGGTATCAGTGGAGTACCCTGATTGGACAAAGGAGGACTGTGAGGACACAAAGATGGCCTCCGTTAAAAAACTACAGAGGATTGAAGATGTGATAAAAACCATCAAAGTCAGAAATCTGAAGATTTTAAGATGAACATGAACACGTGGCATCGTCCACCAAAAAAGGGAAATTAAAAATGAAAGCATGTCAAACATAAATACAGAACATATTATGCATATATTAGAAATCAACCACATCTGAACGGTGGCTTAGAAAATCATCTAAAAGTTTAAAGTGCAACTTTACAAAGAAAATAAAAGAAATACTGTGATTGGAAAGCATACACTGTTTTTAGGGCGCGTTTGAGGATTTCAGTTCAGTCCAGACGGGCGGAGCTTCACCAGCTTCTCGTTAGAGTCGTTTTAAATGTTTTAAACGTCCACCACCGCAGCAAGACAGAAACCAAAACATCTGGCCATGATCTCTGCTCACACACGACAGAGACCAGCTGAGCTTCCAGACCAATCTGCTCCGTAAAGTTCCCATCAGCCTTTGCTCCTTCACCTCGCTCTGTGTGGCTGAGGGGGGGGTAATAACTCCAGCGAGGGCAGGATGGAGGGGGCAATCCAGGGAGGGCAGGATGGAGGGGGCAATCCAGGGAGGGCAGGATGGAGGGGGCAGTCCAGGGAGGGCAGGATGGAGGGGCACCAGCAGGGAGAAGCCTCAGGGTGTTGGCGGACGCCCCTCAGTCGTCTCCGGGTCTCTCAGGCGATCAGCTTCAGTCGTCCTGCAGAGAAAGGCCAAACCATCAGTCAGCAGTCATGTGACCCATCTCACTGTCACATGTCCACACTGCAGCCAATAAATATGAAAACTGTTTTACGGCAGCAAACACCTTCATCACCTTCATCATCCTCTGACTTCATCGAGCCACTGAGAGGCGTCGTCATCCGATTAAATGAGAAATAACAAGCAGCTTTTAGTGCTAGTTAGCAAATATTAGCATGTTAAACACTGAATTCAATATTTTTTGTTATGTTTTTTTATTTCTTGAAATTCTCTTTGCGTCCTGACAGCAGTCAATAAATCACATGATCTGGATAATGTAGCTGCTGTTAGCTAATCTTAGCTCAGGGAACCGGGGAGTGGAGCTGGTGTTGTGCCAGAACAGGAGCTGGGCGAGAGCGTAATGTTACATTACGCTCTCGCCCAGGCTGGTGGAGGAGTGAAGGAGGAGGGAGGAGCGGCACATGACGACGACCTGCATCATTTCTATTGGCAGAACAAACATCAGGACCGTTGCTATGGTTACCTGCAGTGTTTTCAGATTTATCAGTGTGGACATGGAGGTAACACATTCCCACAATCCTCAGCTCACCAGCAGCAGGACACCCGGCACAGAGCAGCAGAGACGGGGGGGGGGGGATTCATACAGACACCAACTCACTCATAACACCCGCACACTCTGAAGTCACGAGGAACAGACACACACAGGGTTAGCCTAGCTTAGCACAAACACTGGAAGCAGATGGAAACTGCTAGCTTATCTTCATCAAACAGAATCAAAACAGTTTCCCTCTGCTTCCAGTCTTTATGCTAAGCTAGCCTGGACACAGGTGAAACGTGACTGTGACTTCCTTGTGACTTGAACTTGTGGTTGAAAAAGAACGGGACTCGAACAGGCGACACAAACAGCACAGCCTGCTGCAGTGGGCGCTGTGGGCCCTGCTCACAGCCCTGCAGGCACACGGCGAGAAGCTGCTGTGGTTAGAGGAGGGGGGTGTTAGATGGGTGGAGGGGGGAGGGGGCACCATGCCATGCTGAGCACTTCCATGCCAAGCTATCCACCAATCAGCATACACCCTCACCTACCTGCCCACCGTCCCCCATCAATGGGCTGGCTCTGTCTACCTGTCTGTCTGTAAACCAACCAATCAGACCACAGAATGAGGACACAGAAGAAGGAGGAGGCGGAGGAGGACTCCTTCATGACGTTCTTCAATTATCTGCCTACATTTCCCACAATGCATTCTGCCAGCCTCCAAAAACACAGGTTACTTCCTGTGTGCGTGAACACGTGTGTATATATTTGTACCTGTGTGTACTGCATGTACTGTGTGTACTGCGTGTACTGCGTGTACTGCGTGTACTGCGTGTACTTGTACCTGTGGACAGCTGGGACTGGGACCTCCTGCGGGAGCTGCTGGGGGTTCTGGAGGTGGAGGAGAGGGTGGAGCCGGCGCTGCTGGCCCGAGAGATGGGGAGAGGGACGGGGGTCACCGGGGGCGAGTCCAGCTGAGGTCAGAGGTCAAAGGTTATAAAAACATTTGTTGTTCAGTTTTACATCATCGTGACATCATTAGCCCCGCCCCTCACCTCGACGCTGTCGTGCGTCGGCGAGGACGACGTGGACGAGTTCTCGTGTTTCCTGGAGGACGACGCGGCGAGCTCGACGCTGCGAACGCGCTGGGCGAACTTCAGCGAGCAGACCGACTCGCTCATGTTGGAGGGCAGAGGAGACACCTGCAGACGAGAGAGAGGGCACAGTGAGCGCTGAGCTCAGGTGAGTCCAAACCGAACGCCGCCGCCCGCCCGGCTCACCTGCACCATCATCAGGGTCTTGCTGTCGCCGCTCAGAGAGTCCTGCAGCAGGTAAGTGAGGCGAGAGTTCCTGAACGGGACGTGCGAGTGTTTGCTCCGCAGTGCGTTGATGACATCACCGAGCGCCGACAGAGACTTGTTGATGCACTGCGCCTCCCTGAGGCGGCTGCCCTCCGCACCAGACTTGGCGATCCGCTCCGAGCCTGCCAGGTCCACCAGGTTCAGCTTCCCTGAACACACAGGGAACGTTTACACAACGTTTAACACAGCGTGTGTGTGTGCGTGTTTGTGTGTGTGTGTACCTTGTGTGCGGCTTCCTGTGGCACCGTTGTATCCGGACACGGTGATGATGAGCAGAGCGTGCGATCGCGAGCTGTGCTCGTTCAGGTTGGTGCACGCCGTCGCTCTGTTCACGTGACCCAGCTCGAACACCTGAGGACAGGTAAGTACTGATTACACAACCATCGGACCGACAGAGACACACGCTCACGTCCAGCCGTCCTCACCCTGTTGATGTCCTCGGGGCTCTGCACGGTGAACTGGGTCAGTCCGGGCACGTAGAGCTGCCCGCTGCCGTCCGGGTTCATCTTGATGTCGAGCTTGTCGGTGGGATTCTCGCCCAGCAGGTCGCTGAACAACAAGCCAGTCCGTTAGCACGACATCATCGTTTTCACCCTTCATGACCTCCAACGACAGTTTCTACTTTTTTAAATCGTGGATATGTCAGACATCTAAAGTAAGCTAGCTCGTGATGCTAACGTCAGCGATGACACCAAACAGTCACATGATTCAGAGGAACCAGCTGTGACATCAGCTCACCGTAGCGTCTCGTTGTAGATCTCCACCATGCTGACGGTGATGGTGTAGTCCCAGTCCGGAGCTTTCTCCGTCACCTCAGAGAACAGCAGGCGGAGGGCACGCTGGTTGATGCCGGGGTCGTCGACCACGCCCTGAACGCACACACACACACACACACGGGTAAACACAGGCGTGTGTGTACAAACACTAGAAGCTGCTCGGAGCTCGGCTCACCTCCATGGTGTAGGTTTTCCCCGAGCCGGTCTGTCCGTACGCGAAGATGCAGACGTTGAAGCCGTCGATACAGGAAGTGATCAAAGACTGGACTTCCTGAAACACCTGACGGACCAATCAGAGAGAAGAGACACGGTTCAGCTGACTGGCGGGCGACACACGAGGTGAACTGAGCGTTGTGAGCACTTCCTGTGGGGCCGTGAGGCGTCTCCCACCTCTTCCTGCGTGGCCTGCGGAGCGAACACTTTGTCCAGTTCAAAGGTCATGACCTTGCCCCTGTTGGAGAGGTAGAGGACGGCGTCGTCGTCCGAGTCGAAGCTCAGCATGGTTTTGGCATCGGCGGAGTCCTGCTCCTCCTGACTGACGGGCCGGACGCGGCAGAAGACACGGATGTTACCTTGGAAACAGAGACAGGAAGAGGCGGGGCTTTAGGTGGACAGGAAGAGGAGGGCTTTAGTTGGACAGGAAGAGGCAGGGCTTTAGTTTGACAGGAGGAGGCGGGGCTTTAGTTTGACAGGAGGAGGCGGGGCTTTAGTTTGACAGGAAGAGGCGGGGCTTTGTTTGACATGAAGAGGCGGGGCTTTAGTTGGACAGGAAGAGGCGGGGCTTTAATTGGACAGGAAGAGGCGGGGCTTTGTTTGACCGACCTTTGAGGCGAACCAGCTCGTTGTGACACTTCTTCCTCAGGTTCATCTCTCGCTTGTATTTACGCAGCAGCTCCTGATTGGTGCTGCTCACCTCGCTGATCACCTGACAGATCTGAAACAGGAAGCAGAATCAGCATGTGACCTATGACCTGAAGTGCTGTGGTCTTCTGAGCATGCTCACTGACCTCCTGCTTGGCCTCGCTGATAGCTTTGTCCAGCATGAAGGGGAAGTCCTGCACCTGCCTCTTCAGACAGTTGTAGTCACAGGTTAGAGTCCGGAGCGCCGGCTGCAGGCTCAGCAGGTTCATACGCACTCCTGCAACAACACAAACACACTGAGTCCAAACACACACACGGCCACACACAACAGCAGACAGGAAACAGGAAACGGCGTCTGACCCGCCAGGTTCTCGTGGACGGCCTTCATCTCGCTCTCGGCTCGGATGAACGCCTCCTCGATCACACGGTTTTTCTCCTCCTCCAGGTTCTGCATCTCCGCCTCCAGCTGGCCCTGAGCGCGCTCCATCTCCCCTTCATAGACCAGGATCTGGAGGAGGGCGGAGGACACCATCAGGGTCACATCCTGTCTCAGAGCATCGCCATCCTCTTGAGCCACTAAAGGCTGCTAATCAGTGTTTCGGCGTGTTGTGTTTTTATTTCTCACGTGAAACCTTCAAACTCATCGAGCAGCAGAACTGTCAACACCAAACTGTCCTCAGGACGCTCTGAACACGTTCAGGTATTTAACAAGCAGTTATTGCTGCTGTTAGCTAATGTTAGGACATAATGGCAGAGGAGAAGAGAGTGAAGAGGACGCTGACAGAGGAAACTAAGAAGAGAAAAGGAGAGAGTGAGCGAGCAAGAAGCCGCCGGACAAGAGTAAATCTGGGACTGACTTTTAGTGGTTGGTGAGAGCTTGGTGAAATAAAAGGCTGAAAGACAGACGCCGAGCTGGGCTTTTATTTTAAATAAAATGTTCGTGTTGCCTCGAGCGTCTCAAACCCGACAGACTGGATTAAAAGTTCTAAACTAAAGCTAACAGCAGCTACGCTAAGCTAACTATCAGGGGGACAGGTAAATCTGACTACAGGTGTAACACAGGAGGCGGAGCCTCAAACACGGGAAGGCTGGATTCAGATGGCAGGTAAAAGTTTGTTTCAATAGATATGAATCTTGAACATCACCTAGCTTAGCATAAAGACTGGAAGCAGGGGGAAACTGTTAGCTTAGCTCCATCAAAGAGGAGTTTAATCTACCTGGACTCAGACAGACTAGCAGCTAGGCTAACAGATCCCCCATTGTTCCAGGCTTAGCTTTAAGCTAAGCTAGGCTAGGCTAGGCTAGCAGCACATAGAGGACACATTAAACGTGCTGTTTTAAACGTTGTCTTCTGAACGCAGCCTTGATGGTGCTGAAGGATCCAACAGGCTCATAAAGCAGACTGACTGACAGGCTCCAAAACCAGTTTAAACCAGTTTAACCCGGGTTAATCTGGTTTAAGCCACCTCTTCTGATGATTGATGAGAAACTATCCTATAAATAATTAAACGAATTATTTAAATGAATTCATTCTTTAAATCACGTCTCAACAGCTGAGCGTCGATTTATCAAACTGTTTCATTTGGATTAAAATATGTTTTAACTTTATTTTATAACAATAATACTTTGTTTGTATCATCAGTGTGATGATTAAATCATCTCTGTCATCACGTCTGACTCTTCAAACATCAGAAATAAAAATGTTGATACGTCTTCAGGTGGTTTCAGTCTTTCAGGTCCTGAGAGGACCTGCAGACACAACTCAGGGATTTAATGAAGCATTTAACGAGTTAATGGACTAAATTAAATAGAACAACAGTAACTAAAAATGATTTTAAATTCAGACTGTAACATTTCTCATCATCGTTTTACTTCCATCACTACAGAAAAAAATATTTTAACTAATTAACTTTTTATTTTTAAACCAAACTGTCTAATTAATATTCACAGAATTATAATTATGATCATTAATTAGTCTTATTATCTGTAACAGTGTGTGGTGGTTTGTTTGGCAGCTTTGGAGCCTGAACGCAGCACAGAGGGGTCGCTCTCGCTGTGACTCTGATGTCACAGAGGGGAGTGTGGAGGGGGCGTGGCCAACCTTGGACAACCTGCGAATCACCTCGTCGTTGCCGACGGCCTTGGACAGGAAGCCGCACAGACGGTGTCGATCGGCGAGCAGCTGCAGCCGAAGACGAGCAGAGAAGAAGAAGAAAAACTGAAGAGCTGCGGGCGTTAAACTGACCTGAGGTCTGTAAACACACCGTGTGACATCATCACGTTCAACTGCTTCAGTCACACCTGAGACCCAGCGAGGTCAAAAGGTGGTAACCTTTTTAAACCTGCTCTGACTGACGTGTCATCAACAAACTGACCAATCAGATCACTGGAAGAACACTACATGAGCCTGACCAGGACAAAATGACAGACAGGTGTACAGACAGACAGGTGTATAGACAGACAGGTGTACAGACAGACAGGTGTACAGACAGACAGGTGTACAGACAGGTGTACAGACAGACAGGTGTACAGACAGACAGGTGTACAGACAGGTGTACAGGTGTACAGACAGGTGTACAGACAGACAGGTGTACAGACAGGTGTACAGGTGTACAGACAGGTGTACAGACAGACAGGTGTACAGATAGGTGTACAGGTGTACAGACAGGTGTACAGGTGTACAGACAGGTGTACAGACAGGTGTACAGACAGACAGGTGAGCTGTTACCTGTGTCCTCAGCTGTCCACATGTCCTCTGGGACTCGTGCAGCTGTGTCTCGAGCTCTCTCAGCAGCGTCCTCTGCACTGACAGCTGATCCTGCAGGGCGGAGTTCTTCGTCTGCAGCTCCACCACAGCTTTCTGAGAGTCAGCTGACTCCACCTCCACCGTGTGCGTCACATACTGACGGAGACAACAACAACAACAACGAGTCAGCTGACAGGGAAACATCTGAACAGGTCACATGATGCACAGATGCTGTGTCCTGGTTCTGATGTTGACATGAAGGGTGTGCTGGACCTGGATCAGGTGTGTGCTGGACCTGGATCAGGTGTGTGCTGGACCTGGATCAGGTGTGTGATGGACCTGGATCAGGTGTGTGATGGACCTGGATCAGGTGTGTGCTGGACCTGGATCAGGTGTGTGCTGGACCTGGATCAGGTGATCAGCGGCGTCTCCTCACCTTGACTCTGGGGGGCGTGGCCGCCTGCCTGGCGAGCTCCTCCTCGCACTCCTGCAGTCGGAGGTTGAGTTTCTGCTCGGCCTCCACCTGCCTCCTCCTCGACTCGTCCAGCTGCCTCCGCCCGTCCTCCAGCTGCCGGGTGGACTCGTCCAGCTGCCTCCGCAGACTCTCCACCCTGGAGCTCTTCTCCAGCAGCTCGCGCTCCAGCTCAGCCAGCCGCCGCTCCCTCTGCCGGGCCTGGCTCTCCCAGCGGGACACCTCCCTCCGCAGGGAGTCCGCGTCCTGCAGGGCGAGGGCGGGGCTTATGTGAGGTAATTTCTACCTGAGGCTGACCTTGCCACACCTGTGTGTGTGTGTGTGTGTTACCTGGCTGTGGCTGCAGCTGCAGCTCTCTGCAGCAGCGTTGACGCTCTGAATGTCGGAGCTCCTGCATGACTTCAGCTCCTGCTTCAGACGCTGGTTCTCCACCACCAGCAGCTCCAGCTGCTTCTCCAGGTCTGTCGCCCCCTGCAGGCCAGGACACACACACACACACACACAAGCTTCTTAAACACTATCAGTGCTGTCTTATATTACTACACTCAGGTGTTTTTTTCCCAGGGTTCCTCAGGAATGTGGTCCAGCAGGGTCTCACCAGTTCAGAGCGAAGTCTCTCCACCTCCTGGGTCTGATCCAACAGCTTCTCCTCCAGCTCCTCCACCTGTAAACACAGCACGTGAACGCCACACTGCTCTGATGTGAAACCTGCAGAGCCGCTCTGCTCAATAAAAAGTGTCAGACTTCTTTCACACGTCAAGCTGAGTGTCCTGCATCGCTCTGCCAGGTGAGCGTCCACGCCCTGCAGTGTTTGTTCACTCACACAAACAGCGACTGAACACCTGATCCACATCACACTGGGAGCCGCCTCCCACCAGAGGGGGTGAGGAGGGGGAGACAGACAGTCTGTACAGGTGTGATGCGTTTCCTGTAGATGTACCTGTGTGCGCAGCCGAGTAACGAGCTGCTCTTCTTCTGGACAGTTGAGACAATCTGACTTTTGGTCACCTGGCGGCAGCACCGTCACACCTGAACACACAGACGACGACATGACAAACACCTGATGGATCTGATGTCAAAGTTTATCATCATGTGACGCTGAACCGATCCAGTTCATCCAATCAGGACTGTGCAGCAGGTAAAACACCTGATCTGCATGTGACGAACTTTAAACTCGACTACAGACCACATCAGGACGCGGCCCAGCTGTGGACGCGGCCCGGCTGTGCTCCTGGGTCTGATCCAACAGCTCAGGACACAGAGCCAGTGTCATGGGTCACGTCCAGCTGTGGACGCGGCCCGGCTGTGGACGCGGCCCGGCTGTGGACGCGGCCCGGCTGTGGCTCTGTACTCACCGTTGTGCGGCGCTGACGTCTGGACACTCGCGTGCTGCAGCTGCTGGAGAAGAAGATGACGAGCAACTTCTTCAGAGTGAAGACGAGCCTGAAACTCACACACTTTGTCCTGGAGAGTCTGCACACACACACACACACACACACA
>JAATJX010001972.1:0-11738 GCA_028641955.1 Protonibea diacanthus | reverse complement strand
CTCACAACTTACATCTGTCACAATCTGACTCCCCTTTTATATTAGAAATGCAAGATGTAACAACAACAAACTTCAATCTGCTGGCATACTGTGACCTCTGCTACTTATATATTAAGTGATTTGTAACTAGTGTTAATATAGAGGAAAAAAGGAGGGGGGTCATATTTTTTTGGGTTACAATTTATATCTCTCACAATCTGACTCCCCTCTTATATTAAAAATGCAAGATGTAACACCAACCATTTTCAATCTGCATGCATATTGTGACTTCTGCTACTTATGTATTAAGTTATTTGTAATTAGTGGTAACGGAGACGGAAAAAGGAGGGGAGTCAGAGTTTTTTGCCTCACAATTTACATCTCTCACAATCTGACTCCCCTTTTATATTAAGAATGCAAGATGTAACACCAACCATTTTCAATCTGCTGACATATTGTGATCTCTGCTACTTAACTGTAAAATTATTTGTAACTAGTGTCAACAGAGAGGGAAAAAGGTGGGGAGTCAGATTTTTTCAGCTCACAACTTACATCTGTCACAATCTGACTCCCCTTTTATATTAGAAATGCAAGATGTAACAACAACAAACTTCAATCTGCTGGCATACTGTGACCTCTGCTACTTATATATTAAGTGATTTGTAACTAGTGTTAATATAGAGGAAAAAAGGAGGGGGGTCATATTTTTTTGGGTTACAATTTATATCTCTCACAATCTGACTCCCCTCTTATATTAAAAATGCAAGATGTACATCAACCATTTTCAATTTGCTGGCATATTGTGACCTCTGCTACTTATGTATTAAGTTATTTGTAATTTCCGGAATGTTAACATTCCGAAACATGACAAGATAATAATGATAATGATATATTACTTAGGATACAATCTTTGTTTTATTTTATTTTTTTCAAGAGCATCTGGCCCTCATACTGTCTGCCGAGAAGAATTCTGGCACTTGGACAATTGTAGCTGATGACCCCTGCCCTTGCCAGTGACAAGTTCTGTTGTTTTGATAGCAGATCAGATCAGCTACAGGGATGGCAGATCCAAACACCTTAATTTAATGAACGTAGCATAACGTAATGTAACTCCAGATTCTTACTATTTATGTGTCAGTATTTCTCAAAGGTTTGTGTTTTTATTTATAAAGAACATTGAAGTGAAGATAGTATTCCAGAGCACTTGAAGACTTTCTGTAAAGTAGATTCACAGGTCCATTCTTACTCAACTCGTCAGTCTTTAGCTCTTCATCAACTGAGATTTCTTCCATGCAGAGGGACGAAACTGAAGGACATGCACAAACCAAAAAGTGCATTCAGAGGCATCAGGCTCAACATGTACGTGTGTGCTCGCTTCGTGTCAGCAGAGAATCAAGAAGTGTTAAAGGACCATTAGAATGTGACTTCCATAAATATATTGAGATACTGTATGTAGTGGTATATCTCAATATATCTGGTGGATTGCTCAAATTTTTTGTCAGCATTAATCTTGCCAACAGAGTGAATATTGGGTCTCCAAATGGGTTTGCATTTTACTGTGCAATGTCCTAGACCCTTTTTCGCTGGGATGAGTCTCGTAGTGGCGCCGAATATTATATTCCTTAAATACCGAAACTTGTTGCAAACACACCAAGCACAAAGGTTTCCCGTGTGTCTCCATAAATAAATAGGACGTGGTCCATTTTTCTTTGAAAATTCTACACTCTTTATCTACTTTTCTCTGTTTTGATAATGACATTTTGGCTAATGAGGGTGTAGCGGGGAGGTAGAGAACAGGATAGAAACAACGTCGTAACAAGCAGCAGGTGGCGCATTGATACCGTCTGCTGTTTGGACTGTCTCAGTGATGCGGCTTGTCTTCTACTCTGACCAAAACATAATTCTTGAATTGCATTTAATTTAAAAAATTAAATCCATGTCTTTTATGCATTTTTTCACTTTCAAATTATCCTGCGGGCCTGATTGAACCTCCTTGCGGGCCGTATGTTTGACACCCCTGTCCTAGACTGTTTTTGTTGTGTACCATGGCCGCTCCCCTTTTTTGTTTTACTGTTGAGTTGGTCTGTGTATTTTTGTGTTTAAGGGTGTATTTGTATTGCTTATCGGGATGTTGTTGTTCCAGAATATTGTCATGTTCCAGAATGTTATCATGTTCTGGAACACTAAAACATTCCAGAACAGAGCAACATTCCATTACAAAACATCATGTTCTGGGATGTTGTAATGTTCCAGAATGTTAACATCCAGAACACGGCAACATTCCAGAACAGGACATCATGTTCCAGAATGCTATCATGTTCTCAATCAATCAATCAATCAAATTTTATTCATATAGCCCAAAGTCACAAAACACATTTTGCCTTAGAGGGCTTTACAATCTGTATAAGGAGTGACACCCTCTGTCCTTAGACACAGAGAGGCACCCAGGCATACAATCACTAAGACAAAGACACAAACAGGCACCCAGGCAAACAATCACCGAGACAGAGACACAGACAGGCACCCAGGCAAACAATCACCAAGACAGAGACACAGACAGGTACCCAGGCAAACAATCACCAGGCCAGAGACACAGACATGCACCCAGGCAAACAATCACCAAGACAGAGACACAGACAAGCACCCAGGCAAACAATCACCAAGACAGAGACACAGACAGGCACCCAGGCAAACAATCACCAAGACATCGACAGACAGGTACCCAGGCAAACAATCACCAAGACAGTGTAGTATAAAATTTTCAATGCTAGATCTACTGAGTGTGTAATATGCAATACTCTAAGAAGTTAGTTGGTTTTCTCTGATTTAACATGATTTCTAGATGGTTTTCCCTGATTTAATGGGTTTTCTTTGATTAAATGAGATCTGCTTTAAGCTTTAAAGAAACATATATAACACAATATAAACATTGAAGCACTGTGCTAATCATTATGCTAATAGTCATGCTAATGCTAAAACATTTGCTGGTAACTGGAAACATTTGAATCATTGTCTAATCACTGAAGCAGAGCCCCTCTTTGAGGTGAAGTATGATTAAAGTAATATGATTCTTGAAAAGCTAAAATGCACATATAATCACACAGAATGCTGTATGCTAGATAGAATGCACCATGTTTTCACAATATAGTAAACATCTGGTTTTAAATATGAGTGTGTGAGCACAAAGTTTAGTGAAGTAGTGAGCACTTGATTACTAGTATGATTTAATGTGAAACATCAGGGTGAAATATATTAAACTTTTTAGAAAATATAATTGGAAGGTTCTGTAACGCAATGATGCCGTAACAGTAGAGTCATTAGAGTGACTTTAAAAAAAACAATGTAACTTCAAAGCCCCAGTCAGTGGATTCAATAATTGAGTCTTATCAGTAGTTACGTAGTGATAGGCTGGACATAGACATAGACAGACAGAGGGACTCTGGAAATCGGCACAGATAAAAGCCAGAGTCAGCAAACTCAGTAATTGGGTCTTATCAGATGTTGAGTAATGACAGACTGGACATAGACATAGACAGACAGGGGGACACTGGAGAAAGGCATACAGTATATAAGAGGAAGCCAGAGTCAGTGAGTTTGGTTTTTCCATGGGGAACTCGGGCTCTTGTTGTCTGTAAAGATAATAAAAGCTCTATCTGCTGCCAATCCTGATTGATCCTGTGTGTTTTTTGCCTGCTGAAGTGGATTAACAATTCTTTGACATATTTTGAATTTGTTGCAACCAGTCTGCGGATCAAGAAACAAGCTGAAGACCGTGAGACAACATTTCTTGGCGAGCCATCCAGGAGCTTGAGTAAAATCGGACGGTGGTGAACCTTGGACTTTTCCGGCACGGTGATATCCAGGGACGCATTTTGACACTCACAGGCCACCAAATTAAAAAGGTAAGCAGAGCCATTTTTCTAAAAGTCTGCAAATTTGATTGAGATGTCCGAGTGCATGTCTGGATGATCCGCCCAGGTCAGACCCTGCCGAACTCATGCTTCAAAGCCTAGATAAAACCAAACTTGCTAAAAATAACCTAAAAGTAATCATGTGTTATGTGTGGATGAATCAGGATTGGGAGTAGAATTGTCTTATCTGTTTGTTTTTTCGCTTTTTTGTTTGTCTGTCCGCAGTCTTGTCCAGTCTAGCGGTTTGACCATGGTGTGAGAGAATGTATGTGTTTGAAAGAGGCACGTAAAGCGCCCAATAAGAATAATTTTACTGAAATAATGATAGACTACAGGTTTGATTAACCAGTAACACAAAGACAGGATAGAAAACTTAGAAAAAAAGGAAATTTGGTCAAATTTGGTCTTTGATGTGTGCATCCTCATAGCCGTTGTGCTATTCCTTACTAAAGTAATTAGAAGAACGGTTGAGGATTTAACTTGAGTAAACAAGTTAATAATAATAATAATAATAATAATAAAAAGTAAATAGTTAACAGAGTCAGGTTGTTATGACAAAAAGTAATGGAGCATTGTTAAAGTAATAAAAATAAAATGAGATAAGCATATAGAGATTAATGGAGATAGCAGTGAGGATGAAGTAATAACATCCGATCATTCAACAACAGAAGGAGATCCGGAGTTACGGGATATCAGAACTAATTTCTGGTTGGAACGAACCTACAAGGACTAAAAAGGAGTTGAGCATTGGCAAGATCAACAAGAAAATGATCAAAAGTCGTGGCAAATAACAAGAGTTGATAATTTATCACACGTACAGGAGGACTTTCCCCTGGTGCCGTGGAAGCAAATTCTGCGTGGATTCTGGACCCCCAGGTATTTGGCATTACCACTGGAGCAGTTGTGCAATAATCCTGGAAAACCAGTAACTATCCTATTAATACCATTTTCTGAGTGCAGCTCTTAGAAGAGTCAAGATTCGGCTGTATCACCAAGATTGTCAGATTGCTAAGATACAACCCTCATAGAGAACAAAATTTAAAGACGGAATAACTGATTAATAAAATAATTGTGTAAATAAAAACCGAAGAAGGAGACCCAGAGATCCCCAAATCTGGTGAAGTGAAACAAGGACACATGGAAGCAAGAGTGGTAAAGGGTGGCAGAGAGCCAAAACCCATGGAGCAGGTGATCAAGAGACAGCCTGACCATGAAAAACAAATAAGGAGCTGTGTAAAGAAGTGGCACAGACGAACCTCTGGAAAACTGCAGTGGCCAGAAGATGGAACCTTCACAGCAGCCTTTTGCAATGAAGTGGAAGCCAACATTAACATTATAAAGCAAAAGATTCTAGTAGCAGCAGAGAAGGAAGGCCAGTGAGAGGGAAGTGTTAAGGTGGTTCAGACAGGAAGGACGTAGGCAGGTATTAGATGTAACACAGATGCCTGCGATACAAAAGGGAGGTGAAGAGCCTCCCACGGTGCTGCTAGAGCGCCCACCTCCATATCATAGCCCACCTATGCTAGGCCCAATGCAGGGACAGGTGACCCAGTGTCCAATCACAGGGACAGCAGAGGGAGAGCTGACAGGCAAGATACAGTCAACCTGGACTGCACCTCAACAAGAAGCTAGTGACACAGATAGGGAAAGTTTCTTATTGGATAGGGCGAGTATTGTACCCGAAAGCACAGACAGGGAAATCACACAGCTGGAGAGTGTAATGCCTCAGGGCAGTCAGGGTCAGTCAAAACACGCTCATACACTATTTTAGTGGGCCGACAGTAGGCAGCAGTCCAGCTAGCGTAGCAACATCAGTCACTAGTAGAGGAAGATATGAGGAAGCAGAGAGTGAGGAAAGGGTAAGAAAGAGAGATAGGGAGCAGTACAAACGGGAAGTACAAGTGCAACCAGCAGTACGGAAAAAAGACATTCCCAGAAGCCGAAGTTGGGAAGAAGAGCCATACGGCTTGAGAACCAACAAATATCTGGAGTCACCATACACCCATGAAGGCCAAAAGAGGGGGATGAGAGAATTGGAAGAACTGGACGTGGAGGTGAGCAGATTGGGAAATCTTGAGAGAGAGGTCGCTGACCTCATGGAAAGCCTGGCTGAGACAAGGCAAGCTTTACAAAGAGAATCCACCCTGGACAGAGGGCCACAGAGGCTGAAAATGCAGCTAGAAGGAACAATGACAGCAGTGGGTAACAATAACCCAAAGGAAACATGGGACCAGCTGGGAAGCATACTTGAAGAACTGGACTTGTGTGACAGAGGGAGACAAGGCGAGCACCGTCTTTTATCAGGCATAAAGCTCAGGAGTGGAAAACAGCTAAAAGGAAGCGAGTCACACCTCAATCCAGAGAAATCATCTGCCCAACCCCACAAAGAGCCCTCAAGTGATGAGATACAGGTGGAGAGAACTGAAACAATGCTCCCCATAGTAATTAAAGGGCAAGATCAGCATTATGTGCTGTGGTCATTCTGTGATATGGTTGGACTTGTAAACAGATTGCCAGAGCTAACAGGAGGAGCCAATAAATGGATTACCACATTGGAGGAAAATACAACCGGAGTAAAATTGGCATTGGGTGACATAAAGGCGCTGCTCATGTATATAGCAGGCAAACATATGGCAAGAAATACTGCACTGAGCAGATTTAAAGAAGCTGGTGGAGGGCAACACTGTGGATCACGTGGGCTTCAACGCCTGGCGCAACGCAGTCTGGGCTGAGCTGAGGAAAAGGTATCCTGAGAAAATGGACCCCTCAAAGTTGGAAGGAGAGACGTTAAAGGAAGATGAGTGTCCAGCCAAATTCCTCAATACATTCCAGAGAAAATGGAGCAAAGAAACGGGAGGAGCTTGGAATGCAAATGACACCACCAAAAGTCTGTTCAAAGTAATGGTGAAGAACGCCATGCCACCAGAAGTTCAGAAACGTCTAGATAATGTGGTTGGATTCATGAAAATGGACTGGTCATTATTCTCTGAACATCTCATACATCATGTGGAAAATGTGAGAAAGGAAAAACAAAAAGAGGAAGAAGAGTGCAAACGTTTGGCAAACAAATTAACCCAGCTGCAGCTAAATGAGCGACACACCAAACTGAAGAAAGAGAAAAGTAAAGTACAAGCCCCAGTGATAGCCACAGGGCAGGCCCAAATAGAGCCAGCAGCAGTCACCGCCCCACAATGCCCAGCCATGCCACAACAGCCACAGCCAATGACTCCACAAGTCCAGACGGGACCCCAGCCCGCTCCACCAGGACCGCCAGCAGTGACAGGATCACTGCCACCAGTATATGTCCAGATTAGCCAACCTGACAACTACAGATCTGGATTTGGAGGGGGACGTGGCATGGGCCCATATCGAAGAGGTCGAGGCAGAGGACATCCATTACAACAATATGGCGGACCCGATCCACACCCAATTTGAATGAGGAGACACAACAAGGAGAAAGAGAGGGAGGATGTTGGGGATGTCCCACCAATCCATGGACAGACCAAGCCACAGATTGGTAATAGGGGGGCCTAGAGGAGCCCAATGCAGGGGAGCACATGTCACCAGTCGTTTCAGTACAGCCTAAAGATGAGCCTAAAATTGAAGTAGAAATACAAAATCAAACGCACCAGTTTATGATAGACACAGGGGCCACATACTCCTGTATAGGGAGCGAAGGCTCCAGACTCCCCCTATCAGACTCATCTGTAAAGTCTGTGGGCTTCTCTGGGAAAACCCAAATTCCCCTGACACAACCTGTGCCTATGTTAATAGCAGGCAAATTCATTTCGGCCCCACTGTTGTACTCAGTAGGCACGCCAATTAATCTACTGGGAAGAGACATTTTATGCCCATTGAAAGCAAAGATTATGTGCACCCAAGATGGTTTGTGGGTAGATTTTCCTGAAGAACCAGCTCGTGGGATGATGCTAGCACAAGCTACAGAAGAACAAAGCGAAGCAGAAACAACTGATCTAAAGAAAAGAAAAGACATCTGTCCTGTTGTATACTGGCTAAGGTGGGAACATCCAGCAAGATCACAACTGGCACAATCATGGGAGCCATACAAAAAGTGGGCTATGTCAATGTTCAAAAAAGCTCAAGAACCCTGATTGCCATGGCATTGCACGCTAATGTATGATGAGGCACAGTCTCACGAAGATTATGAGTCAACAGAAAAGAAATATATGCGGAAAGTGAAGCCATCTACATCGGACCACAAGGAGTGGCAGTACAAGTGACTCTCAGCGACAAACTGCAACCATGGTTCCAAGTTCAGAACTCTGTACCACATGTGACTCTGCTGATAGCAGATGGCTATCAATCTCATGATCTGGGCCCAATGGTGAAGGCAGCACAGCAGCAGAGCTGGCATGCAACAGCAGATAGACAAATTTATATCTCAGGAGATAAACAATATTAAGTGGTACACAGTGATTGATTTATGTTCAGCATTTTTTAGTGTACCAGTGCATCCCAGACTCACAGTATCTTTTTGCTTTTACCTACAGGGGGCAGCAATACATGTACACAAGACTGCCTCAAGGATACGTAGAGAGTCCCACACTGTTCAATAGAGTCTTAGCAGACGATTTACAGCGGCTGGACGTCCAGAGTACAGTAATACAGTATGTGGACGACCTGTTGATATGTAGTTCTTCCAAAGACCAGTGTGAGAGGGACTCAGTCATAGTATTGACAGCATTGGCAGAAGGAGGCCACAAAGTAAGTAAAGACAAATTGCAGTTCTGCCAAACTGAAGTAAAATATTTGGGCCAAAACTTGAGTGGGGACAGGAGAGCTATTGCTCCATCCCAAATTGAGGCCATAACTAAAGCTCCAAAACCACAAACTGTCGGCCAGATGTTGACATTCTTGGGCATGACAGGTTACAGTCGACCTTGGATCTGTGATTATGCAATAAAAGCAGCCCCATTGCATGCATTAATTAAAGCTGCAGGGCAAAATAATAGTTCAAATTCACTGCAATGGACAGAGGAAGCTGAGGGTGCATTTGCAGCCCTTAAGGAGGATTTACGCATTGCTCCAGCATTAGGTAATCCCGACTACTCTAAAACGTTTGATTTGTTTGTTGCAGAAAAAGGAGGATTTGCGTGTGCAGTATTGATGCAAGATACTCTGACCGGTAAGCAACCATTGCCATATTACAGCACCAAATTGGATAACATTGAATCAGGACTGCCTCCCTGTTATCAGGGATTGGCGGCAGCAGCGTTTGCGTACCAAAAAGCAACAGTGGTAACTATGGGTCACCGGGTGACCATACACACATCTCATCAATTACATGCCATGCTAACCAATCCTAGATTCGTTCTAACTCAGGCTAGAAAAACAGAATATGAAGTAATTCTCTCAGCGCCAGAAATAACAGTTCAGCGCTGTAACACAATTAATCCAGCAACAAGAATGATAATCCCGACAGAGGGTGAGCCGCATGCCTGTGTTCAAACAACAGAAAATTTCCTCAAACCCCGTGAGGACATGTATAATCAACCTATAGCAGTGGATCTCACTTTGTTTGTGGATGGATCCTGTTTTAGAAATGCAACAGGCAGTCATGCAGGTTATGCTATAGTGCAGTTACATCAAGACAGCACTTTTACAGAAGTTCAGGCGATGAAACTCGCTCAGCCATGTTCAGCACAACTTGCTGAAATCAAAGCTTTAACAGCAGCATGTAAACTAGGAGAACACAAGCGACTAAATGTGTACACTGACTCTCAGTATGCTTATGCAGTATGTAATGTGCATGGTAATATATGGAAACAGAGAGGTTTCCTTAGAGCCGATGGAACCCCAGTTACACACGGAGAAGCTATCTTAGCTTTATTAGAAGCCATCCATCTCCCAAAAGCAGTAGCTATTATTAAATGTGCAAGTCACCAAAAAACAGACTCGCTAATCGCAAAAGGTAACAACTTAGCCAATGAAGCAGCTAAACAAGCAGCAGTGAGTGAATATGTGGGTCCATTGTTGGCTGCTGAGGATTGTGAGCCACTCACGAACATGGCATCACTAATAGCTGCACAGGACAAGGCAGGAGCGTTTGAGCAGTCAGTATGGTTAAAAAGGGGGGCCATGAGGATCAACCAAGAGGGGCCTCAGAAAGGATTATGGAGAAGTTGTCAGGGACATTTTGTGTTGCCCTCAGCATTATTAAAGATAGCAATACGTGATGCTCATGGACATGATCATTGCTCAAGCGGGGTGATTATTAAACGACTGCAGACAGTGTGGTGGTCGCCATTTTTGGCAGCTACAGTGTACAGAGTGTTGAGTGAGTGACTTGTATGTGCGCAGTACAATGTAAGAAAGTTTTTTACAACACCATTGGCTCATATTCCACTGATGGTCCAGTTAGACACCTGATGATGGATTACATAGACATGATAGAGCATGTACGCGGTTACAGATACATTCTTGTGATAGATCGATACAGTTGATGGGTGGAAGCAGTTGCCATCAAGGGCTCTGATACGAGGTCAGCTGCAAAGTTTTTGTGTAAAGAAGTATTTTCAAGGTTTGGATTTCCAGATACGTTCAGTATGGATAATGGTAAGGCCTTTGTAGCAGATGTAATGAAGATAGTATTGAAAATGTTAGGGATCAAGCAGAAGTTTGGATGTGTGTATCATCCACAGTCACAGGGAGCTGTAGAGAGAGCTAATGGTATCCTGAAAGCTAAGTTAGCAAAGATTAGGGCCGACTCACAACACAAGCTAAACTGGGTAGACGCTCTACCACTCGCTTTAATGTCAGTGTGAACACAAGCTAACAGACTAACCCATCTAACACCGCATGAAATGTTAAGGGAAGACCGATGGCGGTCCCCCACCGTAGAGGCCCATATGAGGGACCACCATTGGAACAATGTGAAAGAGAATTGACTAATTATTTGAAGCATCTGTCTCATATACACAAGGTTGTGTTTCAACAGGTCAAAGGTGCAACAGAAAACAGAAGAGCTTATTCCATCAGAACGACAGCAGGTTGTACCAGGTGCCTGGGTGTACGTGAGAGTGTTTAAAAAGAGGTGGGATCAACCCAGAAGAGAAGGGCCCTAAGTCACTCTGGTAACACCCACTGCCTTAAAGGTCAAAGGTAAGACCGTTTGGTTTCATCTCAACCATTGCACCAGAGCAAACACAACACCACCGCAGAGGGACGAAGGTGCAAGGGATGGCGACGCTGCCCAGCAACCCAGACACTGGCCCCAGCGCGCACAGGGAGAAGGCAACGACTCCCCGCAGGGTCAGAGACGCTCTCAGCGAATAGCTGAAAGACAAAGGCCGTTATCATGGCCGTCAAAGGAAAATCCACAAAGCAGCCCCACATCGGAAAAGAGTGATGATGCAGCTCCATCAGGGAATGAAGACCCAGGAGAAGGCCCCTCAGGAGCCACAGCCGCTCCTCCAGAAACAATCACACCAGGGCCAGCAACCAACCCCTCAGCAGCCTCTTCCCCAGGGGAAGAAACTGCACCAACAGGCCCAAACCCAATCCAATTCCTCTCGTGCTATGACTTTGATCCAGAGTCATGGCGCCACTTCCACAATCAGGGAGAGTAAAGGGAAAGAATATGGTCGGTTAGTGGGGCTGGGACTGATGTTACTCTGTATCGTTCTAACGATGTATTTGATAAACGAACCAGAGGCGACAGCGCCTCAGAAAACACAAGCTGGTAGAATGCGCAATAGCCACAGGAATGATGTAACACAGGGTAAAATCACACATAACCAACTAATTACACTCACTTATTTAAGATCCAATGTGCATGATCGATCTCTGACGCTAGGTCCGAATGCAACCAAAATTTATAATCTCCCA
>JAATJX010001950.1:0-11300 GCA_028641955.1 Protonibea diacanthus | reverse complement strand
ACCTGTCAGCTTCTAAGTGTGAGTATACCTATACCTTTACTTTTTTTAATCTAAAATGGCAAAAGTCCCAACTGAAAAGTTATTAAAGGTACACGCCATCTCTCAGGTGATTTTCTGTGAGACATGATTGACATATCACAATCAAAATCATTTAATCCAATATTCTTTATTTATGTGAACTACTTTATTGAGCAAACTGAAAGAAAAAAACATGAAGAACTTCATTCTTGTTTAACTTTTGACCTTTTGAGCTGACTGATACCGTGACATCTTACATCAGTTTTTGTGAGGACATGTGTGCCCACCAAGACCTTCTGCACATACAACAACAAACCATGGTTCACTGCAAAACTCAGGCAGCTTCACCAGCCCAAGGAGGATGCCTATAGACGTGGGGACAGAGTCCTGTACAACCAGGACAGAAACACAATGACGATGGAGGTCACTTTAAACGTTGGCACAGGACGGCTGTCTGTTGTCATATCGTTGTCATTCATTTCATGTCATTTTCATTCCATGCTCACCTGCAGTTATTTCCTCACTCAATACCTCAATATGGTGTTATACTGTGTTTTACTGTTCGTTATCTTCTTGACTATATTTATTGTATATACTTTGTTTAAATTTAAATTTGCATTTTTACTCTATTTTATATTTTATATTTGATATTGCACTGCTCCGGAACCAGGGGAAACCAATTTCATTCCATCCCATGTTTAACATGTGCTGAATGACAATAAAACTCCTTGAAAGCAGCTAAGAGGAGCTACAGGCCCATGGCCCTCACATCTGTAGTCATGAAGTCCTTTGATAGACTGTTGTTGTCGCACCTGAAGGACATCACAGACCCCCTGCAGTTTGCCTATTGGGCAAACAGGGCAGCGGATGATGCAGTCAGCATGGGACTGCACTACATCCATCCTGTATTTTGTTTCTTTTTAAAATTCTATTGTATTTAGTGTATCTAGTGTATTTGTATTTCTTCTCCTGATTCTGTCTTGCATTCTACTGTCTATTTTAGACTATAATTTCGCTGCTGTTAGCCTGTACATTTCCTACTGTGAGACAAATACAGGTATCTGAAACTGTATCTGAATTTGTATTAATGGCATTTCAATTCATTTCAATGGGTAAAATTGATTGCACATACAATTACTTTAAATTACTACTCCATCACAGGACAAATGAAACTCTAACTAAATCAAAGTACCTCTGTATATATTTCTAAATGTCTTCTTATATGTACGTTAATTTCTATCTCTTTCATCATGCATTACAGTACTCCTGTGCAGACCAGTGTCTCAAGGGAAGAGTTAGTCAAGCTCACACAAGACGCAACCCTCAAGGTCACGACACTGGCTGTCCGCATGGCTCGCTGCCAGAGAGCCATGGCCCAGTAGAACCATCTTCTTAAGAAGGAGCTGGCACGCAAAAAGAAAATTGAGGAAAAAAATGAACAGCCCTGTCTACAAGGTCTGTTATGCTCAGCCTATTAATTTCATCTCATTTCATTTCACCTAGACACCCTGCTTTAATTTCCCACATGCACACAAATGAATTTCCTTTCTACTTGTCATTTCTTTTGTCTATGACCAGAACTAACCGATGCAGAGATGCTGTCCACAGAGACGGTGGACCACCTCACCTCTTCAACTACAGAAGACGTGCAGAAAATGTAATATATACAATATAATATAGTATGATATAGTTAATAATATAGTTAGTACAATATAGTACAATAAAGCCACTAATAATTTACCTGAGTATTCTGTTATTTCATGCATTTAACTTTTGTGAATTCCACCCTGACTTTTGAAAGGATTCCCTGCATATCCATTTCTAATTTGCACTGCAGAATGTAAAGACTGCAAAACAAAATTGTAAAGCGTTTTCATTTCCATCAAAAATTGCACGCATGGCGGCATGGCAAATTTCTATATTCCAATTCAAACAGGAAGATGAAGTCAATTCCAGGTCTCACATCTGAAAGAACTCCTAGATATTTTGTCAGATTGGCTTCAAATTTAAACTGTAGAATCTAAAGACACGTGTGACGTTAAATTGCGAAGCTTTTTAGTTTTGGTCAAATGGCGTGTCTGTGGGGGCGTGGCAAAGTTTGATGTTTCGCCAGGAAACAGGAAGTGGGACTAACTCACACATACATTGTTGAATCAGACTGAAATTTCACGTTTGATTGTAGTGCAGGCCTGAACAAATTTATACAACAATATTCAGTTATAGATACAGCGCCACCTGTTGGCAGCAGGAAGTGTCATACTTTACTTGATGATAGCTTTCTCCAAAGTGTTTGAGTATATCCACCTCAAACTAGGTGTGGATGTTGTCAAGGCCTTGGTGTTCACATTTGAGAAATTATTTCAACTTTTCATCAGAGGGCGTGGCTGTGACGGCGGGTCGAATATCGATGTCTCGCCATAACTAAATGTTGCTCTAACTTACGTGTACGTGGTCTGACCTGCCCCAAATTTCAATGCATTGATGAGATTCCGGTCCTGAACACATCTGCATTTGAATTTTTGCAATGAGCAATAGCGCCGCCTAGATACATTTAACGAAGCAGGCGCGTCACAGCGTTTCACCTACGTGTCTGAAATTTGGTGTACATGTGTATGATCACAAGGGCTACAAAAAAGTCTCTTGGAGCTAGACTGCCCGATGTAAAACGGCTCTGTAGCGCCCCCTAGAAATTTTCAAAAATACGGCTTGTGTGTTTTCCGCCCGGTGTCAGGCCTGTGCCCCCCGACGTGCCACCCTCTCGACGGGCGCAAAGGTGCGAGGGCCTGTTCAATGCTGCTTGCAGCTTTAATTTATATTAAAACTATGTAATGTGACTATGACTATGTAATGTTACTTATGATCTAACAATCTGAGGGAGTCACTTTGACAGAAATATGGAATAATTATCAGGCTGAAAAATATCTGAGTTACCCTTTAAATAGTGTTAACAATTTCCAGACTCCCTGCATGCCTGAAATAACTTTAACAACTACTTAATATGAAATAGTTCAGCCACACACAAAACAAGCTAGAACAACAGTTAGAGTCCATGGCCTGTTTATGGTCCCAAAAGTTTAAAAAATAAACATACAGACTTTGATTTGTGCCCAGTACGAACTGGACTGAATTATTAGCAATCAATTATATATATATATATATATATATACACACACACACACACACACACACACACACATATATACACACACACAAATCTTTGTAAAGGCACAGTGTGTATGTATCTGTGTATCTGTGGCTCAAGAGATCAGTAGACAAACCATGGCTCTTAGCAAACAGAAATGTGGCATCCTTGGTATAGACAGCAGCCTGTTTGTTGTCAGTACTTCTTATCCTGTAGTCCTTACTTGCTGTGAAGCTGGAGTATGCTGGTCAGCTTCAACTCATGAGGAAGCTGAAATGGAGACAAGAAAACTTCTAGCAAACTGGAAATAAGATGTTATCTCAGCCAATAACAGAAAGCAAATCAAGATAAACAAATATAAATGAGTCTGCCTGTCCCAACCTGTATGGATATCCATGGTACTTTGCTCTGAATATAGAGAGCAGCCAGCTGAAGAACAGCATCACCAAACCAATACCTGCTACACACATAACTGACAGACACACAGACACAATCAGTTTCACTCACAGTTTGTATATATTTTTATATTTTATGTGTATTACTGTTTGCACCAGGGATATGAGGGAAACACCATTTCAAATCTCTGTATGTCCTGTACATATGGCAGCAGTAATGTTGACTTGACTTTGTAGAAGCAGACAACTATTTGATCACAGAAGAGAAGCAAAGCATTGCTGTGACCAGGGTCAGTACCTACTGAAAAACACCATATCCACTAAAGCATATGCTACAGTGAGATTATTCTCATAGCTTTACCTTGCCGTTAGGTCTGTGGTGAAATACACCCTATGCGGCAAAGTTGGTGTTATAAGAATACATTAATTCTACAGTTGCGACAATGTAGCACCAAGGGAAAGTGCTGTGCAAGGCAGAGCTAACTATAGCAGACATTTAAATGGATATTGATTTCTTATGTGGCTAAGATATTTTTTTGCTGACCCTGTCCACAACAATGCCTTGGAGCTCCATGGCCCAGGCTGGAATTGAACCAAGGTTGTAGTTTTAAGGACCCAGTCTTGATACATTCTACCAGGTGAGCTACTGGGGCACTCCGTCAAACGGATCTAAAGTGTATACAAAAAGCTGAGGAAAACATGAATCTGTGTGTGTGCGAGCATACTCTTCCTCTTGCCGATGTCCATGTCAGAGGTTGCAGCCTCACACAGCAGCACAATTCCCATGGTAACAGCAGCATCTGACAGTTACGGTCAAGGCTTAGACAATGAATGCATATGACGCATGACGTCTACCCAAAACAACCGCTAGAATTTAAGTAACAGGCCGCCAAACGGGAACCAAAACAGCAGATTTATTTCCTTCAGTGTGCCAGTTAAATTTTTACTTTGTTGCATTTGTCCCCCGAAGTATCCCAAAACAATCTGAAACATCGAAGTTAAACCAATGCCTTGCAAACCTGTTTCTACACTGGTTTAGTGTCCTACAAGACTCAGAGACCAATGGCATGTGCTGGAATTGATCCAAGTGATGCTACTCAGCAAATCTGTGCGTATCAATAAACACTGCAACTTGAGTCAGTGAGTAATACACACAAGGGAGATGAGACAAATCAGTCAAAAAAGTGAGTCAGAAAAGTAATTTCACCTTGCATCCTCTAAAAATACACAAGTAGATAGTGAAAACAAACCGAGCTTAGAAGAACGGATTCTTGCTTTGATGACAGCTTTGCACACATTGACATTTTGTTTATCACATAATTCCATGTGTGTTATGTCATAGTTTTCAGTCCCACCAGGATTTCACAATTTTTTTTGCGATCAAAATGACTGATTTTGCGGCTGCATTTGCTCATTTTTGTGGCCCTTTTTTGTTTTCTTTACTTTTAAACCCCTTCAAAAAGTCTAAACAGGCTTAATAAGACAAAAACAAGGCAGACAGATTGAGAAACACTGCTTCCTTTTTATTTTCTGTAAGAATCTTAACATTAGGACTGGAGTGTAAAAACGCATTTACCCCAGTACTGAGTGAGGTGAGATAATTAACCAAAACAAACAATCAAAATGGTTAGCAGTCACCCATATGCACAATGCACAAGTGATTCCAACGATCAATGATATAATCTGTACGACGCCCCATTTAAAAACAGAAGCAGGTCGATTCAACTACTTCAAAACACAGTGAAACAACATCTTAGCACTGCAGGAACTGACCCGAGGACCTGAGAATGTGTAGGACAGAGGTGGGGCAAACTAAGGCCCAGGGGCCACATGGGTCCCGCTGAGCCATTTCATCTGGCCCGCAGGGCCTTCACAAGAAAGACAACTTTTAAATACAAACTGATACTCTCACCCAACATTCTTAAAATTGCTACCCAAGACAGGGGCCTTGTGGGTTTGAGATTAGCCACTGTATTCATCTAAATACATTTTATTACAACGTGCAAGGATGTGAAAGGATCAAGAAACACAAACACATTAAGAGTGAAGAAACGTGAACACATTTTCTGACAGGGAAAGTCTAGCAAAACAAAAAAAGTCCCATTTACATTTCAATTTCAATTGGCTCATCTGACTCAAAAAGACCACACTGAATTCTCTGGTTGTAGTAAGGGAAACTAGAGCCTTCAGGTTGCTGCATGATGTGACCGCCTCCTGCTGGAAAGAACGAGTTTGTATATGCTGTTGCTGTGCTCGGCGTCAGCTGAATTTGATACAGCATTCATGTACTTCAAAGCCAAATGGCTCATGCTCGGGAGTCTTTCTTGCAGGCAAAGCCAAAACACATCTAGGTCGACAGTCCCACTGTCAGCAGCTTGGAGTGCTTCTGGACCAAACTTGTTGAAGTAGTTCCTGAGCTCCTCAGGTGGCACTGAATCGAAGCCAGGGATGGCATTGTAGCTGCTTGGGCTAGTTGGCATGAAAGGAATGCATTTTGGTTGGAAGACCCTGACCTGTTTCAAAAACTCAATGCCAGGTTGTCCGTTGGACATGTATTTAATCACCATTTCTTCAGCTGCGCCGAATGCTTCTTCAACCTGCCTGAGAACTTTTTGTTGTATTTTTGTTCCCCAGGCAAGGGAAATTGAGAGAAGTACTTGGCACAAATCTCTTCATGGAGCTCTTTGTTTGCTGCTAGGTTCATCTGCAAGTCTTCGAGGTAATCAAACGCCTTCGTTGTGACGGGGCATCTGCTTTGGAAAACATCCAACATTTGCAACATCACCTTGCACTTGTCTGAAACAATTCTCAACTGGACCTGTAGACACTGGACTTGAACAGGATCTTCGAATACTTCATGAAGTTTTTCCAGTGACAATGGGGCACTACGACCACAAACCTGAAGGAGTAAAAGGAAAAAGAGGATGTGATGAGATTAAAAAAATATAACTGATGTAAATTTCACTTGTTTCTTTATTATTGTCTGAGTATTGGGAGCAGCCAGGGCCTATGGAATTGGATGATTATGATTATGATTATTAATACTGGGACAATGACACATGAGAGAAATGAGATCTTCTTTTTCGTCCTCCTGCCATGTAGAACATCTGACTAAAGTGCATCATGAATGCATTGAGTTCCGTGAAAGGCTTGTGGAAAGCACCTCCGATCAAATTCATATGTGCGCCATGCAGGTTACGTGAATGGACTGTGGAAACAAAGACTTCAAAGCTTTGCGATAGGCTTTCAGCATGTAGGCTGCATTGTCTGTGTCAAACACGGTTTGACCACAGACATGGACACGGTGGAATGGTTGCATGCATCCAAAAAAATGGTGTTGGCCAGGTAAGCTGCAATTCTTCCAGAGGGGTCTTTCTCCAGGGGCGCAAGCAAAATGTTGAGAACGCACCTTCCCTAAACATCGAGTGTCTCATCAAATATGACTGTGACAGGTTTCCCAGATACCTTTTTCTTTAATTCAGCCTTCTCCTTTGCATAAAGATCTCCCAGGTACTTTTCTTGCAGCTGGTGAGACCTTGGAATGCTCCCTCCATTTATTACTTTCTCTGACAGGACGAGTCTCACCAGGGGATGGTCCGTCTTTGATAGTGGAATATTGAGTGCGGTGCACATGCGGACCCAGTCTTCACAAGTCTGCAGAAATACAAAATTTTAGTGACTTTAGTCCACTTCACCACACAAGTGACTGCTTCAATCATCTGACATTCATTCCAGTTATTTTACATTAAATCAGATCTTTGGTAAATGTAGTACAAAAATAGCTCTCAATCCCGAACAGGCAGTTTTATTTATTTACTCGTTCATTCATTCACTCGTTGTTCAGCTCCACAGTCAGTCGGTGCCTGCAAAGGCGTGTGCTGCAGCTGTATGTGTGAGAGCGAGAATGAGGGAGAGACAGATGAAGGAAGAGAACGGCAGTCATTTTTAGGTGTTGTGTGACAGCCCACGTTTATCGTGGATAGGGCTAATGTGTTCCCTTGCCAATCTATTTTATTTTTCTGACGGCTGGTCACGCAGGTGTGACTTCAGATACTTTTTAGTCATGGCATTGAATTAGAGTAGGTCGCTCTCTACATCCCTGGAAGTCAAGACGCTAGCCAGCTAGTTCATATGATGTATACAGGCCATGAAAATCTTACAGATATTACAGACATAAACAGCGGCGTTCATGCACCATACTGTAGTGCGAATTTATAATCGGGTCATTGTTAACTTAAGTTTGCGTGCCAAAATGCACAAACAAATACACATCCCATTTCAAGAGCTAACGTTAGCATTACCTGGATTGACCCCGAACGAGCTCACTAGCAAAACAGGGTATGTTTACAAACAGCTACCATAATCTCAAACCTAGACCTTATATGACTAGAATAATGTTGTGTCTTACCTTTACACGTTCGCTGCTGCCACCGCTGTTCTGCTTTCCACTTCTGTCATTGTCATCTGTCTTTGTCTTCTAGTCCACAAACTCTCCTCTGCCAACATGTGCTCCTGGCCTAAGTGGTATTCTATAGTTGACTTTCGGCAATGGTCGAGGATTTTGTTACAAGTTGTTGCTCGGTCATTTGCTGATATATATATGACGGCAGGTGGGACTTGTTTGTAGTCGCCATCACTAACTAACGTTCCCACGAGGGTGTGTGAAAATGGCTGCGCATGCCACCAGGTGGTGTGGAAGACGCATCTATGGCAGAGCCATTTATTTGATCTGTGGTGGAAAACACACGTGTCGCGGGGAAGGGGTGGCATGTTTGGTTATTTTGCAATAATTATGCAGGAAATATGCAGCCTCGCAAAAACATGCGGCATATTGCTGATTATGCAGGAATCCACGCGATCACAAAATTGCGAAAAACTGGAGGGACTGAGTTTTGATGTTACCCTACAATGTAGAATAATAATAAAACTCAAGAAATAAAGAAAAAACATTGAATGGGAAGTTGTGTCCAAATATATCTGAGGTTTACACAATCTGCATCTTCAATTGTAGTGTAGTGACGTAGAAGGGAGGTGGTCAGCTGCTCTGTCCCAAACAGACAGAAAATACAAAAAAGCTAGAGGAGTTAAGGAAATTTACAACAGAACCCACCAGTGACACTCAGTACGTTTACATGCAGCAAGAAATTCAAATTTCTGATCGTATCAGATAATGACATGCATAAGACCAGATCACTTGTCCGAGTATACATGCCGTTCAGAGAATCTTATAAACGGCCGGAGCATGGCTGACTCCGTTATGCTAGGTGTCGCTGTAGCCCTCCCAACAAAGAGCCACTTTCGGTTGACCTCTACTTATCAGCGATAACAAACTATCTGACGGCATTCAAACAAAGATTACATATGAGGGGATGGACGATACTACAGCTGCGTACATTTCGTGCATTATTTTCGTCCTAATAATGCATATAAAAACAATGGCATAATGCAATGAACAATGGATCTTTTGGCTTCCGGGTGAAAGCCCCACTTCAGATCCGATTGCTGAGTATACATGGCGTTAAAAAGCAGACTATGAACGAATTATCTAGGTGTTCTTATCCGATTTTGAGATGTCCGATATGGTCCGAAATGGGTCCGAAGTAGATCAGACTAAGGTGTTTACAAGCACTTACAAGTCCGAACTAAGTCCGATACGATCAGAAATTTCGAATTTCTTGCTGCATGTAAACGTACTGACTGAAAGCTGACATTACGGCTCTGATGCACCAAAGATTAGTTTTAATAGTATTAGTAAGAGAATTTTTGGTTTAGTCCCAAATATCCAGTGTGTGATGTGGGTAAAAATGTGAGTATGCATACAGCTGAAGGATACTGAAGAGTAGGACAATGTGTGTCTCAGCCACAAACTGGGCTTGACTGCTGCCGTGGATATAACTCTGAAAACACACAGACCATTTAACACTGATAGTTACTTCACATATTATATTGTGAAACAGGATGTGAATTTCTGGCTTACAACTTGGCCAGTGCTAGGATTCTTGTGTGCATATGGTGGTCCTCTGATGTGGTTCCACATCTGTCCTGAAGTCATGATCAGGACAAAGCACTGAAAGATAGAAAAAGCATGCCGCATCACAAAGAAGACAGATCAGGAGATATAAATAATAAAACCACTGAGATTGTGGAGTGCATCAGATACCTTGGACTTACCCTGGAAAATAAACTGAGCTTTGAACATGCTAACTGCCTCAAATAAGAACAAACTCATACATATCACACACCATAAATGCGTGTTCAGACAGGGACAGGCAAACCAGACGCCGGCGGCAATTTTCAATTCATTTCAGTGGGGGTTGTGTGTTTTCCACGCCAGGCGTTGCCGCAAAGAATGTCACCGTCACACTCCAGCCACCAATCACACACTCAGATTGGCCAAACCTCCACAGACAGCCTGAAAGGTCTCTGAACCAGGTGAATTCATAGATAGATAGATAGATAGATAGATAGATAGATAGATAGATAGATAGATGGAGATAGATAGATAGATAGATAGATAGATAGATAGATAGATAGATAGATAGATAGATAAAATAAAGATCAAATCTTTATTATTATTATTAGTGTGGGTCCCAGAAGGCGCCCACACTACTGTTCTTCTCATATTTATTAGTGTGGGGGGCCCAGAAGGTGCCCACACTATTGTTATTCAAATCTTTATTATTTTTCTTCTTCCGTATGTTTTTCTGTATCTAACAGACCCTACAAATTTTGTCCTACAAAAACAAAACTTTTACCACTAGATTCAGCTCGTTCAGGACATTCCTGCTTATCTTCAACATTTTTCTATTATTAATATTTATACATTTTTTCAACTATTTCGACAGATTTTTTACCACTTAAAATACATTGTACAAACTTCAAATCTTTCTACAAACCTTCTACAAACATTCTACATTTTAAGCTACTACTACTACTACTACTACTACTACTACTACTACAGACTTCATTCAAATTACAAATTGTACACAAAATCTTAAACTATTAAACTCGTATTTAACTTTTTAAAAAATATTTTACCGTTTTTAAACTATCAAGGCTTAAAGTTGACCAGGTTTTTACTCAAATTCTGCGATTATAATGGGTGTGTATTGCGTCTGCTAGAGTGAGTGATGTCATTGCTAGAGTGGAGACGGAGAAAAATTTGTCGAAAAATAAATTTGTAAACTGCGTTTAAGTCCGCAAATGTCAAGCTACAGACAGGATTTACCACTCAAAACGTAGGAAAATTTGTTGGCATCGCATAGATAACACTGATGAAGCTGTCAGTATTATAGTTTTGGCGTCAGACATAAAGATTCGGCAGCAACACCCATCTCGTGCCCAATATACTCCCATGTTAATTTGAGGGGAGAAATTTCCAAAAGCAGCAGGGAGCGACTGCTCTTTACCTGACGACCCCGGCCAGAGTTTTTAACATTTAGCTCTCAAACTGGGCAAAGAACTGGTCGACAAGAATCCCCCACTCACGGTTATTTCGGCTTTTGGATACGACACACCGTTTGGTATTTTATGCCACTTCTTCGAGGGGCTTCATTCAGAGATCTTATGTGTGTGTCAGTGGCAGAGACAGTGCATGTACACACCTGTCACTAATTACTCTGACCTGCAGCTGGTTATATATATATACACACATATATATATACACATATATATACACACATATGTATGTATGTATGTATGTATTTGTGTATGTATATATATATATATATACGTATATATATATA
>JAATJX010001942.1:0-10769 GCA_028641955.1 Protonibea diacanthus | reverse complement strand
TATATATATATATACTGTATATATACTGTATATATATACTTCAGTTTTTCTAACTCAGGTCTCAACTGTAACGCTTGTGCCTTCACTTGTTACTCTGTTTGGTTATTTAATAATTATTTACAAACTAAAAATTAAAAACTAGTTTTAATGATGTTTGTTAGAAACTCACCAACATGTTTAAAATGGCAATTTCCTGCTTCGGTATTTGAAGGACTTCACGATTCACTGTGATGACAAATAATGGACCACGGAAACACTTTAAAACAATTTGTTTGTTTAGCTCTAAACTTTATTTACAATCAGCTGGGTCAGGACATGTTTATGCCTAGCTTAGCACAAAGACTGGAAGCAAGTACAAACTGTTAGCCTCTGTCCACAGACTAGCTCCAGGGCTAAATGCTAAAACCACGTTTCTTCACCTCTACCCTTCTGAACAAGATGAACTGAAAGGTGAAAGATTTTTTCTGTTTTGATGCAACAGTTTCCCCTGGCTTCCTTGTGCTAAGCTAGGCTAATCACATCCTGGACCTGCTCTGTACTGAGACATCCAGAGAAGAAACCAGAGAAGAAAGTTCACATCTGACTCTGGAGAACATTTGCTCAATGTTTTAAAACTTTTTAGCAGTTAATGTGAGTTAGCTAACACGTTGAGAAAAATCTTTTCTTGTTGAATTGGATTTTGCCTTCTTCAGAGTCTGAAGGGGGGTTGAACCTCAAGGTTCTGAAAGGTTCTGAGAAACCTTCAGAACCTTGAGGTCCACCTCCTCCTCTTCCTCCTCCAGCACAGCTGACCTTTCAAACCATACAGATGAAAATTTAAAGAGAATAAATGTTTAGATGAGTTTCAGCAGTCTGAGATATTTTTGTGATTTTGAAGAACGTCGTGCCTCACTGAAATCTATAAATATGAAAAGTATGAAGAAGAAAAGTTTGTAGCAGCTTTGTAGACTTTTTAGAAATGTTCTGCATTTTTGAATGCTTTATACAAAAGAAGGGAGTTTCCCTATTTATATGCAACTTTTTATGAATGATGGTGTGCTTGAGCTGGCTGTTGCACCTGTCCAGGTGTTACTTTGTGACTTGCATGTTTGTTGTAAAGAGAAATGAATCCTTTTGAAATGCAATAAAAAAAAATGTATGATGAAGTGAAACCTCTGTTTGATCTGAAAACAACCTCACCAGAGAGAAATAGACCATAATCCAGAAAACAAAGACCAGGAACAGGAACACAGAGACAAACACAGGCAAGATACAAACACACAGAGAGAAGGCCTAGACACACAAAACACACAGAGAGAACACAGAAACAAACAAACAACAGACAGGCAAGGAAACAAAGGAAACACAGGAACTAAATACATAGGTAAGACTAATCAGGACAGGCATCATCATCATCATCATCATCATCGTCATACAATAATAATAATAATAATAAATACATCTTATTTAAAAGTGCTTTTCCAGGTACTCAGACACTTTACATAAAAAAAACATCAAATCAGCAAAACAATATGAAATAGTACACTAAAAACACATTAGACCGAGCTAAACATTAACATTAAATCACCGTTGTTGTCGTCATTATTGTCATCGTCGTCACCATCATCATCATTGTCATCATCACCGTCATTGTCACCATCATCATCGTCATCATCGCCATCATCATCATCATTGTCGTCACCATCATCATCGTCATCATCATCATTGTCATCATCTCATTGTCATCATTATCATCAAACATCAAAATCATCCTGAGATATTAAGAATATTTACACTGCTTCAGCTGAAAGTCAGACTGGTGGACCAAACCGTCCTCTACAGTAATTGTCCCACAAGTATCTACTCCACCACTGTCTCAATCTGCAGCAACATTAGAAGTAACACATTAAAACACCAAAGTCACAAAATAAGACAAACAAACTAACTGGTGGAGGTGGAGCAGAAACTCGAGGTAAAATGACTGAATGAGATCAGTTTCCAAATGAAAGGAGCAGTGCAGCTTTGCAGGAATGGTAAGTACCAGGTAATGTGCAAAAGTAAATAAAGGCTAAGCGTTAATGTAACACATCATTGTCACAGGGGGCTCCGGGCCTTGTTGGTAAGAGGTGTAGAAGTGCACCATCATTGTCTTTGGCAGGATGAATTTCTTAAGATGAATAGATTATTTTCATGGTAATGGATTACTTTTACTTTTTTTTTAAACTTACTTCAGTACTTACTTTGTTCCCCGTTGGTGGAATGCACTACCAATTCCTACCAGACCAGGGACATCCCTCTCTACCTTTAAAGAACTCCTGAAGACCTCCAGCTCTTCAGAGAATACCTCACCTCCTAGCACTGCATGACAAATCTACTCCTTAAGAATTGTCATAGCACTTACTGCTGCACTAACGTTTCTTATCACACTATGCCTTTATTGTTGCCTTCTCTGTAAGTCGTTTTGGATAAAAGTGTCTGTAAATGTAAATGGATTACTTTTAAAGTAATAGAGTACTTTTGAGTTTCAAGTGTCAGATTACTTGGCGATGGGTTACTGGGGTGGAGGGTCAGTTTGCTCTTGTCCTTGGCAGTGGCAGCAGTCTACCAGATGGTGATGGAGGATGGGAGGATGGACTCAGGATGGAGGTGAAGAAGTGTACCATCATTGTCTTTCTTCAACTGCAGCAACAAGTTCATCCTCTTGCTGTGCTTTCTTAATGAGAGCTGATGTTCAGCTCCCACTGGAGGTCCAGGGCGCAATATTTCAAAAATGATCTGACAGGATTATCCTGGTCGGATTGGATTAAATCTAGATCTGATCTGAAAATTGGATATTTCAACACAGATCCAGCTAATCCTGATCCTGAAGATCAGGATTCTGCTCTGGTCCTCCCTTGAATCCAGATAAAAGGCTGGATTTGGGTATTTTTACAATTTTTACAACATTTTTACAATATCAAGCAGTTTCAAGCACTTTATTCAAAATCCAATAACTTAATCTTAAATGTACAACTAAAGTGTTTCCAAGGATTTCCAGCGGTTGTCCTTAATAGCTGAGTGGTCCATGGCTGTGAGTGACTCTGAAAGCAGAAGACAGAGAAGGTGTATGAGTATATCTGTGTCACAAAAGCATGACATCAGCAGCAGCATTACTGTAGCATCCTGAAACTTCTGAATGAACCGTATAGTTAAAGGGGACATATTATGCAAAAATCACTTTTCCATGTCTTCTACACTGATATTTTCAAATTCGGGGTGTGTACAACCCCCCCAGTGTTAAAAACAACAACCGCATGCAGCTGCTGCAGGCACACCCCCAGTTGCGGCTTGTCTATGGGCAGGCGAAGCAGATTCAGCTCCGCTTTGTACGTACAAAATTTTTCATTACAGTTTTTTCCAGTTGCTAACATACTGAAATGACATGGATAGCACAAATATTTAAACTGACACACAGGGAGCAAAGCCTCATCTGAAATCTCCAAAACTTTAAACACATTTTGCACTTTTTAAGTGTACTGAACGTGGTTCTCTGCATAAGACACAACAATCTGACATAAAGTCACATGTTTGCAATTTCAGAACACTGCCATTTAAAATGACACTACATGAGTTCATTGGCCACTATACAGTGGTGGTTAAAATGTTACATACACTTGTAAAGAACAGAATGTCATGGCTGTCTAGAGTTTCCAGTTAATTCTACAACTCTGATTTCTCTGACAGAGTGATTGGAACAGATACTTCTTTGTCACAAAAAACATTCATGAAGTTTGGTTCTTTTATGACTTTATTATGGATCAACTGAAAATGTGACCACATCTGCTGGGTCAAAAATATATATACAGCAATGCTAATATTTGGTTACATGTCCCTTGGCCATTTTCACTTGAATTATGTGCTTTTGGTAGCCATCCACAAGCTTCTGGCAAGCTTCTGGTTGAATCTTTGACCACTCCTGACAGAATTGGTGCAGTTCAGTTAAATTTGTTGGTTTTCTGGCATGGACCCAACCTTCGGGCTGATGATTTTAGGTTCTCTTGAAGAATTTGAAGGTAATCCTTCTTCATTAGCCCATTTACTCTCCGTAACGCACCAGTTCTATTGGCAGCAAAACAGGCCCACAGCATAATACTACCACCACTGTGCTTGATGGTAGGCATGGTGTTCTTGGGGTTAAAGGCCTCACCTTTTCTTCTCCAAACATATTGGTGGGCATTGTGGCCAAACAGCTCAATTTTTGTTTCGTCTGACCACAGAACTTTCCCCCAGAAGGTCTTATCTTTGTCCATGTGATCAGCAGCAAACTTCAGTCGAGCCTTAAGATGCCGCTTCCAGAGCAAGGGCTTCCTTCTTGCACGGCAGCCTCTCAGTCCATGGTGATACAAAACACGCTTGACTGTGGACACTGACACCTGTGTTCCAGCAGCTTCTAATTCTTGGCAGATCTGCTTTTTGGTAGTTCTTGGTTGACTCTTCACCCTCCTGACCAATTTTCTGACAGCAGGTGATAGCTTGCATTTTCTTCCTGATCATGGCAGTGACAAAACAGTGCCATGCACTTTATACTTACAAACAATTGTTTGCACTGTTGCTCTTGGGACCTGCAGCTGCTTTGAAATGGCTCCAAGTGACTTTCCTGACTTGTTCAAGTCAATTATTCGCTTTTTCAGATCCGTGCTGAGCTCCTTTGACTTTCCCATTGTAGCGTTTGTAGGTGTTTATACCCAATGAGCCCTATTTGAATGGCCTCAGAGAAGTCACCAGCTGTAGTCACTCATAATCACTCACAAGAAGTTAAGAGGCCATGCTATGAAGCTCATTTCATTAACATGACTTTCTAAGTCACCAAAATTGCTAATTCGTGTTGCTGTATGTATATTTTTGACCCAGCAGATGTGGTCACATTTTCAGTTGATCCATAATAAAGTCATAAAAGAACCAAACTTCATGATTGTTTTTTGCGACAAAGAAGTATCTGTTCCAATCACTCTATCAAAGAAAAATCAGAGTTGTAGAAATAACTGGAAACTCTAGACAGCCATGACATTATGTTCTTTACAAGTGTATGTAAACTTTTGACCACCACTGTATGTGCCACCTGGCCAAACAGGTGTTATGTAATTGTTAATTCTTCAATCAGGAAGTAAGCAATAAAAGAGCACAGGTGAGCATCTTTTTTTTCTTTTACAACAACAGTTGAAGACATTGCTGAGAGAGGAAGAGGAAGAGGGAGGGTGAGAATGAGAGGGGGAGGAAGAGTGAGAGGTAGAGCAGTGCTGTCTGATTATTTTGCTTTCCTCTTTTTTTAATTTTTTAATTTTAATTTCACATTTTTTCTGCAATTTTTCAGCTTACTGTTTTGTGAGCATATTTTAGTTCACTCCAATGTAAATATATCTGCTGTGCATATGTTGCACTGACTTGTTTGGTGAAAAATAAAAAAAATAAATATTTCAATAGCACGTGTGTGTATCTGCAAATATTTCTGTGCATGTGAACAATGTGAAGAATTCTCTACAGTTTGAACTATGTTAGTAATATGGCAAAGCATACTAAAGATGAGAGTGCTTTTCATTATCTGTAATACAAATGAAGTGTGTGCCATCTGGTGCAAAAGTTTGATTTTGGTTGCAGTGCTTTCATTTTTGAGGTATTTTGCAGTTTGGGTGTGTGGTTCGGTAAATTGTGTTAGTATTTTGCTAAAACCAGCCTGTAGGAGCCAAAGTTGTTGTTAAGAGAGTAAATCTTCATTATAGTTATGATGCGTTTATAGTTAAATTTGTGTTATGTTACCGTAGTTTGCATAGTTGTGAAAGTTCCTAAAGCACCTGAAGTAAGCATGGCGCATGCACATGGTAAAACAGAAGAAATGTATGTTGGATTAGCGTAGGTGCTATAGGTATGGTGTACAAAAGTTTTTTTGACCGTTACATTACTTTAGATGTTACTGACGGATTTGCTATTGGAAGCTTTTCTGACCGTTGTAACCCAAGAGAAGATTGGATGTATAATGGAACGTCGAAATAAAACCCACAAAAGGACGACCAGCCTCCGGTGTTTTGTGAGTGTGGAAGTAAGGTACACGTGTCCAGACAAGTGACTATGCCTTCCACTAAAACTGTTCAAGTGGTCTAGAACTAAGTTTGAGTAAAGTGTTTGCCACTACACAGCCTAGATTGCAATATTGTGTTTAAGCAATTGGAAAAACTGTAACATAATCCAGATCTACTTCCTGATCTCTACAGCAGAGGCCAACACCCAGGGTGCGGTCGAATAGTCAAAAAATCAGCTTCTAAGTCCTTTCCTAACCATTTTTCCTTGACCTTGATGGAAAATGTCACAAGGTCAAGGAATGGTGTGAAGGAGAGGTGATAAGGAAAGATGTGAAGGAGAGGTGATAAGGAAAGATGTGAAGGAGAGGTGATAAGGAAAGATATGAAGGAGAGGTGATAAGGAGTTAGGAGAAGGTGACTGCTCTGACACTTAGACTACGTCATGAAGCGACGGTGAATGTTATTGACGTGATCTGTGGTAAAACTACAAAGTCCAGAAGATGGACTACAAAACGCTCATGTGAGATACTTCCTAGATACTCCCCGCGCGCTCTGACCGTGTTGTTTCATGCAGGAAATATAAACGTGGACGACCCGGTGAAAAATGTGACGTCATCATCAACGTCAGAGTTCAAATAATAAATGAATATTGTCCACCTGTCACAGAAGTCAGGTGAAGTGTTTGTTACCATGAAGTCAAACTGAAGTCAGACTCAGAATGAAGTCAGACTCAGACTGAAGTCAGAATGAAGTCAGACTCAGACTGAAGCTGTGATCGTGAATGAAGTCAGAATGAAGTCAGACTCAGACTAAAGTCAGAATGAAGTCAGACTCAGACTGAAGTCAGACTCAGAATGAAGTCAGAATGAAGTCAGACTCAGACTGAAGTCAGACTCAGACTGAAGTCAGAATGAAGTCAGACTCAGACTGAAGTCAGAATGAAGTCAGACTCAGACTGAACCCTTAACAACTAACCCTTTAACAGTGCGATGCAGTTTTTAAATGATGATTTCATTATTTAAGGGAAAAAAGCTCCAAACCTACCTGGTTCTATGTGAAGAATCAAAAATATACTTACTCAGTTTCTTCTCATGAACTTCATGACTCTGCAGCTCTGAGGTCAGGTCTGTGACAACAGAACACCTGGGTTCACTTGAGTTCTCCTGAGTTCCCCTGGGTTCCCCTGAGTTCCCCTGGGTTTGCTCAAGTGATGTCTACATATAGAGTTAACACCCCCTGACATCATCATTGCATCATCATCATCATAATCATTTCAGCAATGTAATTCAGCATAATTTGATATATAGGCAGCAGCATGATTACAAGTTACTCACATGAATATGATATGGTATAAGTAAAACACAAATCAGTGTAAAGGCTTCAACACACAGAGTATACAAAGTACTACATAAAGAGTAGTAACAGAAGTATCTGAACTGAGACTCAGGATCAGGTCTCCATTAAACGAGGAGGTCTCCTTGTCATGGAGGAGGTGCCACAATCAGGAAGTACTACCTGTCAGATTACAGGTACTTTGATTTTTGTCTTGATGTCACATGATGCTGGGACTTCAAAGCGTCAGAAACAAGTTGAGTCTAAGAAGACACTGTCATCTGGTGGTCACAATGAGCAACTGCAACAAAAGCAAAACAAGTTTTTAAATAAAAAAGAATGTAATATAATATAACGAAGATCGTGAGTGTGAAGGAGGTGGGATCAGAGTCAGCACCTTCAGGTCTGAGGTTCATGGTTCTGTGCTGGATAATGGTGGATCTTCCATTGTTTCATCAAATAACTTAAATAATTTCTTCATCTAAGCTGTCTCTTAGATCCCACCCCAACCAGGCTGTGTTGTCTCATGTTGTCTTTGTCATCTCGTGTTGTCTTGTATTGTCTGGTGTCATCTTGTGTTGTCTGTCATTTTTGTATTGTCTTGTGTCATCTCATGTTCTTTGTGTTGTCTATTATCTTTGTATTATCTTGTGTTGCCTTTGTGTTGTTTGTGTCATCTTGTGTTGTCTGTTATTTTTGTAATGTGTTGTGTCATCTCGTGTTCTTTGTATTGTCTTGTCTTGTCTTGTGTTGTCTTTGTGTTGTTTGGTTATCTCGTGTTCTCTTTGTGTCGTCTCTTCAGTAAAAAGTGAAACAGGAAGACTGTTTTAAAGGTTTATTACAAAACTCAAGACAAAACATGTCAACTGGGTTTATTCTATCAGCAAACACGAAACAAACCAACACAACAAGAAGGAGAACTGAACACAAACCAGGAGGTGAAGGGGGGGGGGCAGGCGGAGCTTCTTTTCTTATCTCTACAGGATTTGTTGGTAGTGCGACACATTTATAAATAGGTCACATTAAATTAAGTCACACGGTAAAATGTTTATTCACAAAGTCAAAGTGTTCGTCGACGTCTGACGGCTTGACAAGCAGGAAACGGGAAGTGAGACGGGGCGGGTCAGAGAGGAGGTGATGGGTTTGTTTTGGCTGCTCCGTCTGTCAGGAAGGAGAATGTGAAGCTCGTCCATGATTGGTTTACTAAGAGTCTTTAATGAACTCCAGTCGACCAATTGGAACGACTTGTTTGTGAATCTTTAATAAGCTGATTTGGAGGCTTTTACTTTGAAAAAACAGATGTCTAATTGGAGCCTCTTCCTGTTGGTGATGCTGAACGATGAAGGTGGCGGTGGTGTTGCTACAGTAACGAGGGCAGCTGGAGTCAGTCACATTTACATATCATTATTCATATATTAAATCATCGATCCAATCTCATTAATTATTCGTCTCCCCGCTGACCATTGCACAGCTGAAGAACTACAAACATAGCCGACAAGCTTCATGCAAACGGTAATATGGAGGAATGCCGGCTAGACCAATTAGAATGCAGAGAACCAATCAGAACAGCAGCCAATCAAAATAACTCTGATCAAACCAGGACAAACGGACGTCGGGAGCTGACTGGTGGTCTATTAACGACACGCTGATCGATCGGCTTGTTAATGATCAATAATTAAATATTTATTTTGGATTTCAAACGACTGACGTGAAAAATGATTTGACAGGAAATAAATTAAATAAATTAAAGAGGGGGCGGGGCTTAGGCTACGTCCTGTTGATGTTTGATCTCACGTTTAGACTCCCAGAATGCTCCGCAAGCATCACAGGGCTGATGGGAAATATGTTAACAAGTGGGCGTGGCCTGTGACAGAGCAGTGACTGGTGGGAAATGGAGTGTAGAGTGCAACCTCACAGACAGGTGGAGGAAGGTGGGGCAGGGGGCGGGGCCTGGGGTAACACTTTAATCTAATCCCATCCTCAAGAGCAATTAGCTAACGGTCAGTTATGACCATATATGGATTCGATCATATATGGAGATCCCCCCCGCCATACGACCATATATGGATGTCCTGCTGCTATCTACACCAAAAAAAACAGTTCCTGTCCCCGAACCTGGATGAACACGAGGTCCAGAACCAGTCTCCAACTGGTCCAGAACTTTTACAAATTAGAACTTTTCCAGAACTGGTCCCAAATTAGTCCAGAACCAGTCAGCACTGATTCAGAACCAACCCAGAACCGGTCCAAACCCAGTCCAGAGCAGGGCAACTTCACTCAGAGTCGGACTCCAGTGGCGCGGTCTCGTCTAAGACGACTCTCTTTCGGCGCTTGGCGGCGGCAGCCCGGGCCCGTTGCTCCTCCTCCAGGTGTGCCTTCTTGTGGCGTGAGAAGCTGGACGAGTGCATGAAGGTCTTGTTGCAGGCCGAGCAGGTGTACGTCTTGGCGGTCTTGGTGGTGGCGGAGGGGAGTCCGGTCTTGACGTGGAGCTGCTTCTGCAGCTTTCCCCGCCCGCCGCCATCCGCCGCCCTGTGGGTCTGCTGGTGCCGTGCCAAGCTGGAGGCATGACTGAACCGCTTCCCACACTGGCTGCAGCCGTGGCGCCCAGTACCGCCGCCACCGACGCCGCCTCCTCCTCCACTGCCCTGCTCCTCCTCCTCCTCCTGAGGGAGGGCAGTGCCCCGTTTCGGGGCCCGCCCCCCCCGGCGGCGGCGGTTCTTCTTACACAGGGTGTAGAAGTTGGGCTTGTCACGGGAGCAGAGCTTGAGGCGGATCTTCAGGTCGGACGAGGACTCGCCCAGGTTCTCCTTGCCGGGCGTGTAGTTGTCCAGCAGCTCCTTCACGTGGGTCACCTGATGTTTGGATAGCTGTGTGGACGTCCTGAAGCTCATGTCGCACTGCGGGCAGGCGTAGAACTTATCGCCACCGCCACCCTGACCCTGAATGATGACGGCCGCCACATGCTGCTGCTGCCTCTTGGTCTTCTTGTTCTTGCCACCGGCCTTCAGTGAGTGGCGAAGGGCGGCCATGTTGGGACCAAGGGCGGCGTCCTTGGGAAGGCCTTTGCCTTTCTTGTGGATGAGGCGATGACGTGACAGGCTGGAGCTGTGATTGAACTCCTTCCCACAGATGTTGCAGGGGTGAATCCGCCGCTTCCCATGCAGCCGCAGGTGACTCCCCAACATCCTGCGAACACACAGGAAACAGGAAGTTCAAACCAGGAAGAAGCAATTCATCAAAAAAAACATTCAGATAATGTTTAGATTAACAGTCGATCTGGTCTTGTTGATCTGGATTAACAGTTGACCTGGTCCTGTTGATCTGGATTAACAGTTTATCTGGTCCTGTTGATCTGGACTAACAGTTGACCTGGTCCTGTTGATCTGGACTAACAGTTGACCTGGT
>JAATJX010001899.1:0-10050 GCA_028641955.1 Protonibea diacanthus | reverse complement strand
GTGTGTGTGTGTGTGTGTGTGTGTGTGTGTGTGTGTGTGTGTGTGTGCGTGTATTTATGGTGATGATGATGATAACAATAATAATATTGTTTTGCTGTTGTTGTGGTTGCTATTGTTATTATTATTACCATTATTTATTTTTTCCCCCTCCTTACTTTCTCAACCTTTCATATTATGTAGGTGTGTATGTGTGTATGTGTGTAGATGTATATGTGTGCATGTGTGTGTGTGTGTGTTTATATCAAATCAAATCAAATCAAATTTTATTTGTATAGCCCAAAGTCACAAAACACAGTTTGCATCAGAGGGCTTTACAATCTGTACAGGGAGTGACACCCTCTGTCCTTAGACCCTCGGTTCAAGTAAGGAAAAACTTGCCCACAAAAAAACCCTTTAACAGGGAAAAAAGGTGGAAGAAACCTCAGGAAGAGCCACAGAGGAGGGATCCCTCTCCCAGGACGGACAGACAATGTTCTGGGGGCTGCCCACCAGCACAACAATTTTGACAGTAGGTGAATCCATAAATAAACTTATTTATTTACTTATTATACCATATATACGACGGAGTATTAGGGCCACATTAAGAAAAATAAATAAATTACGAGAATAAAGTCGTAATATTAACTTTGGTAAAGTTAGAAAGATATTAGCAGATTCAAACTTCCGGGATCAATAACTCTCAAGTGAAACGTTGTTAAAACACAGAACATACATATTTTCAACTGTAGGAAGATAGACAACAACATTAGTGTTTACATGCAGCATGCAGGGACTGTCTACAAAGTGCAACACCGAAAAGAGATATTACAAAAATATTCAATAACTTCACTATAAACTGCTGTAGATTACACTACAACATTTAGTATGAAGGGGATGTAGGGGATCAATGAAGTCTGTAGTGAGTTTGGTGACACTACACTACTACTAAACTCACTACACACTTCATTGATCTCCTACAGATGACACTACAACACCTGGTTTGAAAGAAAGGCATTTTTCATTTTTCAACATGATGGCTGGTTCTGTACCACAGGTCTGGACACGGAAACCACTGCCTCTGTGTCTTTGTGCTGGGTGCCCACCCTTCTGGTGGCTGGGCCTGGATCCTATACTATACTACTCCTATACTTTTTTATTAAATTCTTTTAGTTAATTTGCAGATCAGTGCAATTATTCACGCAGGGACACACGCAAACATATACAACGTCCCACTTCTTGCTCCTGTTGACGTGATTATTATTATTGTTGTTGTTGTTGTTATTATTATCAGTAGTGTATGTGTCACTGCAATATAATAAACTCCAATGTGTATTTGTATATCTATATTTAAATATATTTATATTATCATTATTTATTTATTTATTATTTTCATTATTATTACTATTAGTGATATGGTTATTATTGGTAATTTATTTTTTCATAAGGTGCCTCTCTCCTCTCTCTCCACTCTTTCCCTCTCTCTGATCTTTTATTTACTACGTATGCATCCACCAAGTTGATCTCATGTCATGTACTCCCAATCATTCATCATGCAGCTTTCCTCTATCATCACTCTGTATCACTGTATTTGTCTCTGTATTTGTCCTGTGTCCTATCTGTAAACACTTATCGCACAAAGTAGAATTCAAGTACCTTAACAAGTACAGTACTCGAATACAACAATTTAGTTCTGTTCCACGGGTGGAGTAAAGGTGAGAACACTACTGAGACACGGCTGTGGTTCAGCGGGTGAAGCAGGTCGACCACCAGCCACATGCTAGAGTTTCAATTCCCGGCTCCACATGTTAAAGTACCTTTGGGGGAGAACTCATCCACTGTAACTGTGACACCAGCACTTTGTATGGTACATGCAGCTCACAGGTGTGTATGAATGTTTGAATGAGAAGACACTTTACATAAATGCGTTGTATAAAGCCATTTACCATTTAAAAGTCCTGTTTTGCATGGGTGTGTGCCAGTAAGCACAGACAGATAATGAAACAATGAGCCTGCGGCAACACGTGGAATGCCTAAGTATGTTTACTTAAGTATAAGTTCAAAATATTTTATCTGAGTATTTCCATTTTATGCAAATTAAATGTTCCTGTACCTTGGCAGACAGAACCTTGGATTTGTGTGTGTCCTCTGGATAGTTCACAGTGTACCTTTAATTCATGAAACAAAAAACACAATGGTGCATCTTATAATCCACTAACACTGTATTATTCATATAAACTCTAGTATATGTGGGAACGTGGTTGATACATACATGTTCATGCCCAGTCTTATCACTCTGTCCCCATGCAGGTCAAAAGATCCCTCTCTGATGGGGCTGGTGTAACTTCCTCCTGTGGGGAACTCACTTCGTCTCACTTCTCTGCCCTTACTGTCAAACGTCCTGTGCAAACAGGAAACAGATGATGACACTCTGGAATATTGAAATATTTCCTACAAGCAGTCAGGTGAAATTTTAGACTAAAGACTGGTGTCTTACAACCAGGCTAGAATCAAATGGTTGCTGTGTATGGGTAACTTAGATTTATACTGAGTTGTGAATCACCTTGTCCATACTTTCGCAGTCCTGTCCTGAGCCAATACCTTTGCTAGAAATTAATTACTGGCCAATTGGTAGCTCATATGTTGACAGGGTGAGCTAGAAATGTCAAAAGCTGTGTTAAGAAATGAATTAACTAGCATTAACTTTTAGAAGCACCATTGGCTTTCCTAGATAGCTGATGTACAGCAACAGGCCCACATAGACGATATAATGATAGCAAGTTGATGCTTGGCAGGCATGATATTATAACATATAATATAATATATTATCGTCACCATCTTATTCATGGTTCCCAGCTGCCTACCTAATAAGCCCTGGAACATCTCCCCCATGAGGCACTGGGCCTGATGTTGACAGGGCAAAACGTCCGTTGGGATTCTGGACTTGATTTTTGAGGAAAAGTGACACCTAAGAGGAGGAGATAAAAAAAATCCCTAACTGGGAAAAAAAAGCTGTATTTTCATCTCACTTGTATGGAGGGATGAGTAAAGAGCACAGGACTCACACGAACATGCATGTCTTGAAAAAATATGAGTAGTGTTTGTCTGAGAAGCTGAAATTCACCTTCTGATAAACACGAGTACACCTGCAACAAAACCAGAAACAGGTCACACAGGATATACAGACAATAAAAAGTGACAGCTAGAATCTTCAGTATGGACTAGCAACCTGTACCGTGTACAGTAGACTACTGTAATCTGCACAGACCACACAGAACGTGTCACAGCCATGTCTGAATTTGAGCATTTCAACATGAAGCATTCAGTAATGGAATATAATGAGATAATATCAACAACAATATACCTCAATGATCTTCCTATGTGTTTCATCCACTTGGTTCACAACCACAGGAGTGTCTTTCACAAATTCCCTGATAGTGTCTATGTGATTGTAAGAGATGAGCAGCAAATCTTTTGGCCGTGGACAAAGGAAGACTTGATATTTGAATGTCATGATCATCAATTCATAAAGCTACAGGAGGAAAAAAGAAAGAAGATATGAAATGCAATCAAACAAAACAACTTTTGTGCTCCCTAACTGACAAGTTTCCCTACATCTGTCAGAAATTATTATTAAAGACTTGCAGCTTATATGAAAGCTATAGATTCAAGATTTGGACTTAATACTCTAATCTTTTCTAACCTCAGGAATTGACCTGGAAATATCTTGGAAACATAGAACAAAAATGAAACGGGGTCAGGTAGTCCTGCCAAAACACTTCTAAACATCAACATACCCTGTCCATGCTGGCCGGGTTGAGCCTCATGATGGAGGTGTGCGCTAACCGAGTTAGCACTGTTTTCACTGTCCTGTGAGAATACAGCTGCTGAGGCTTGAGAAGTTCATCCATGAAGGGTTTACTAAACATGGTCCCAATGATGTCATTCATAACTATGAATGAGGCAAAAGACAAAAAGAGAAATGTGGTTAATTGTGTTCAGAATTTGCTTTTTAAAATTATTGGTCCACTGTACAGAGAATGAATAGCACAGGAGAGCCCGTTCTGATGTTATGCAGTGCTAATGAGTTGTTTCTATAGTTCTACTTATTTGGCTATACAAAGAGAAATACAGAAAGAGTGAGCAGCACTCAATCATCAACACAGTATCTACAAACAAAATGTATTCTTTCACCTTTATTTTGAATTTCTAGTCCATTATTATGGATTAGTGTCTGTGTCAGGTATTAAATGAAATCACATCAGCACTAAATGGTTTAATCCCACCAAATCACAGTCAGAAGCTGAGGCAGCAGTTATGACTTCTCTGCTAAGCTTCTGTATTTAGCTAAAACACAGCAAAATAGCTTGTCCTCCAGTGTTACAGTTACAGTCTAAAGAGTTTTAGTCTTAGTTAGTCATGGCTGTCCAGCTAGCTAACACTTGATATAGTTCTCCTGCTTTAGTCAGCTGACAATGTTAGAAAATGTTTTCTCAAAAATCTTAATTGATATGGCTTCATATTTTTTAAATTGTAAAACAAATGACAAAAAGATGTTACTGCATTTTGGCCACAGGACAGTATATATCTATATCTAGAGACTAAACTACTGTATCTCACAATGGTAATTAGCATTACAGCTAAACAGTAGACACAGAAGGAGGCAGAAGGAGCTGACTAAACACTTTGCTGAATATGCATAGATACCTCTTTTTCTGTCATTTTCTGACCACACTCCTGCATCCAAGTTAGATTTACCAAGAAAAAAAAGAAAGAAAAGAGCTGTGTCATTTGGGGATCAGATGTTCATGGTCAGTTTATCAGCTGACATTTGACAGGTACAGCTTGAGGTGATGACTCAGGGCTAAAACACACACACACCTACCAAACTTGGCAGTTCTCTAGCAATCTCTACCTTTCTCTGAATTGTCCTCAGATGTGTTGTGAGCTCGCAGGCGTTGGTCCAGTATGTAAAGCATCTCTCCACCAAGATTAATGAAAACCAGGGGGAGAGTTCTCACAGACATCTCGCAAAGACAAAGAAGGAATGAACTCTGAGGCAAAAGCTGATGCAGAGGTAGGTATTAGAAGCACTCTTGACATTCCAAAGGCATTATCTGATTGTTCCTGTTGTGAATTTCCACTGCTAACAAATTGTCCATGTTAAGTCTTATCTGATTATGCTTCTGCAGATAACCTGTCGCACTAAGATGTAACAGGTGGCCAGGAAGAGGATCAGTAGAGGCCAAACACAAGCTTACTGGCCCAGATAAGGATGACGTGACAGCACAGTACAACCAATCACAGAAGGTGATCAGCTATGCTGTAAATTCAATATGCAAACACAAAAGAAACATTGTCAACATAATGACATTTGACCAAACTACTACCACTGTCAGATTATACCTAGAAATGACAAAACCATTCAGTAGATATTAATCTGCTGCTACAATATCATCCACTTTCCTGAGATATTTGAACTAGCTGCAGAGATTTGTTAGTGAGGTTGGGTTCCAGCCCATTTTTGTTCATCTCAAAAGTGCTGGGTGGGGTCCAGGTCAGGGTTCTGTGCAGGCTAGGTGAGTTCTTCCACATTTGCCAGGCTTTGTGCAGCTGCCATAAAGTTCTATAATATCATGTATGCTTATTTACTTTTAGATGAGATGATTGATAGCATTACAACCAGTAGTTGGTTAGCTTAGCTTTGCATAGTCTGGACTCTTTGCTGGTTGGCTGGCAGTCTTGTAGTGGTGACAAGACTCTGCACACGATCATAAAATAGTCTTGCACATAACCTCCCTTAAACCAAAATGTGTTGCTTTTACACTTGGACAGATGAAACAAAACGAGATATAATGGGTTAATTATTGAACTTTAGAGGTGTTAGCAGACAGATTTTGTTACCTTTGCTGTGACAGCCAATCAAAGTATTTTTTCCAGTGTTTATACTAAGCTAAGCTAACTTGCTTGACATGAAACATGACAGTGGTGACAAACTCATAAGCAATACTTCTGTTAGAAAGTGAATAAGCTAATTAATTACTGCAAGAAAAGAAACCAAGCAACACAGATCATAAAAAACAACCCCAAACTAAAGTAAACAAAAGTATGTGGATGAGTGTGTCCACTTTTGGTTATAGAGTATAGCCACCTACATGGATATTCATATTTATTATTATTATTTGTTGCAATATAAGTGGAAGAATCTTAGTTTAATGTTGAATTTAGTTCAGGTCATAGATGAACTCAACATGCAGTGTATAAAGAATAGCTGTAGCTGAACTGACTCCTGTATCTCCACAACTGTCCCTGATGCCACATTTTACTAAGTGCTGCAATAAAACTTGTTCACTTTAACAGTGGCCACACTTCTCTCTCTTTATTTCTCTCTCTCTACCTGCCATTCCAAATTAAAGATTAGAGAGTAGAAGCATGCAAATTCAAGTTATCTTTATGCTCACTGTTGTAACAGCTTTCACCAAGGGAGACAGTTGTGTGTTTGTCACAGTCGAGTGGGGAATGCTTTATGAAATGTTTTACAAATTGACTGTTGAGACAAAAATGTACACATCCGGACCATAGATTAACCAAAAAACGAATTATGGAGATCCATCGTTACCTCTGGCTTCTCTCAATGTAAGTCTAACCTCATACACTTAATTATATTGTCTTGTAATTTTTTTCTCTCATTATTCTGACAATTATTATATTATTATTATTCTGCTAATTTTGACTAACATCACTAACATATGCAGCAAATCCTTCTTACATATTTAGATAGTCTGACTGTTTTTATTTGTATGTTGTTAAATAACTATTAACTGATTATTCATTTTCAAAGATATATTCAAATTAAAAAGTATTCTGCCTCCCTCCACCAGAATAACCTCCTGTTCAGGTTCAGGGACAGGTTTCAATGACAAACCAGACCTAGATGAATCATTTCATAACACAAACTGGATGCAGTCTATACCTGATGAGACTTCAGTGTCTGCTATCTCCATTCCTGGAACACACCAAAGTTTAGAATTATACGGAGGACCACTCATTGAATGTCAGGTTTGGGACTTGACTCAGCAACTTCATGTGGGAATACGATATTTTGATGTGCATGTTGGGACTTTGCCCCTTTTCGAAAATCAGATTTATATCTGGAATAGTTTCTGGAAGATTTGGAAAAAAAAGAAATTTGCTGAAGTCCTGAAGAGCATTTTCAAGTTCTTAGAAAAGTATAGCAGCGAGACTGTACTTTTAAAAGTGACTCTACGTGGGTCTCAGAAGGAAAAAGTTGCAAATCTACTGAATGCCCGGATAAAAAATGTAGAAAATAAAATATGGCATAAGCTGTCTGTACCAAAACTGAGAGAGGTTAGGGGCAAGATTGTTTTTCTCCAGAGTAAAACCTTCCATGTTGGGACAGAAAACTACAAATCACTATTCTTTGAATACAACAAACTAGAAAATGTTGAAGAAAAGATCCAGCAAATTAAAGAGCACCGCTGTGACCATCACATCGTGATGACAGGCTACAGGGCGGCACCACAAGAACGCCCTGATACGTTAGCGAAAAACATCAACGAGCAGATCTACAAGTTTGTGGAGGAGCACAAGGAAAGAGCCTCAGATGAAGGCTGCCTGGGTGTCCTGAGCATGTGCTTCCCCAGCCCAGAGCTCATCCACAGCATCATTCAACTCAAACCCTGCACATGTGGACACGGTGAGGGAACAGGGCCAGTGAGTGACGGAGAGAAACATCAAACCATGACTGAACCCAATACTACACCTGAACCAGAACCAACAACTGAACTAGAACCACCGACATTTGGACAAGATTCAGAAGCAACACCTGAACCAGAATCAACATCTGAACAGGATTCAGAACCAACATCTGAACCAACACCTGAACCAGAACCAACATCCTGGACAGGATTCAGAACCAACATCTGAACCAACACCTGGACCAGAACCAACATCTGGACGATTCCAGAACCAACATCTGAACCAATACCTGAACCAGAACCAACATCTAGACGGGATACAGAACCAACATCTGAACCGATACCTGAACCAGAACCAACATCTGGACAGGATTTAGAACCAACATCCTGAACCAACACACAGACCGAACCACCAACATCTGGACAAGATTAAAGGAACCAACACCAGAACCAATATCTGGGCAGGATTCAGAACCAACATCTGAACCAGAACCAACATCTGGGCAGGATTCAGAACCAACACTTGAACCAGAATCAACATCTGGACAAGATTCAGAACCAACATCTGAACTAAGAATAACATCTCAAGACCAGGAACCAACACATCTGGACAGGATTCCAGAACCAACACCCTGAACCAGAGCAACATCTGGACAAGATTCAGAACCAACATCTGAACCAACATCACAAGACCAGAACCAACATCTGAGCAGGATTCAGAACCAACCGTGAACCAGAACCAACATCTGGACAAGATTCAGAACCAACATCTGAACCAACATCACAAGACCAGGAACCAACATCTGGACAGGATTCAGAATAACACCTGAACCAGAACCAACATCTGGACAAATTCCAGAACCAACATCTGAACCAGAACCAACATCTGAACCAGAACCAACATCTGGACAGGATTCAGAACCAACACACAAGACAGAACCAACATCTGGACAGATTCGAACCAACATCTGAACCAGAACCAGCATCACAGACAGCACCTGAACCAGAGACCACGACATCTGGACAGGATTCAGAACCAACACTTGAACCCAGAACCAACATCTGGACAAGATTAGAACCAACATCTGAACCAACACAGACGGGACAACATCTGGACAGGATTCAGAGACAACACCTGAACCAGAACCACCAACATCTGGACGGGATTCAGAACCAACATCTAGACAACACCTGAACCAGAACCACCAACATCTGGACAGGATTCAGAACCACTTTGAACCAGAACCACCAACATCTGGACAGGATTCAGAACCAAACACTTGAACCAGAACCAACATCTGGAGAGGATTCAGAACCATCCTGAATTAACATCTAGTCAGAACCACCAACATCTGAACTAGATTCAGAACCAACACCTGAACCAGAACCACCAACATCTGGACAGGATTCAGAACCAACATCTGAATTAGAACCACCGACATCTATGGACAGGTTAGAGCCAACACCTGAACCCAGAACCAACATCTGGACAAGATTCAGAACAACATCTGAACCAACACCTGAACCAGAACCAACATCTGGACAGGATTCAGAACCAACATCTGGACAGGATTCAGAGACAACACCAGAACCAACATCTGAACCAGAACCACCAGCATCTGGACAGGATTCAGAACCAACACCTGAACCAGAACCAACATCTGGACAGGATTCAGAACTAACACTTGAACCAGAACCAGCATCTGGACAGGATTCAGAACCAACACCTGAACCAACATCTGAACCAGAACAACCAACATCTGGACACAATTCAGAACCAACACCTGAACCACCAGAACTTGGACCAGAATCACCAACATCTCGGCAGGTTTCAGAGCCACCACCTCAGTCTGAAACCACACTTGCAACCGGACCTCAAACAGAACCACCAACAGAACACAGGCCTCACCTGATAAACCCAGCAGACACCATGCCTCCTGTAGTCATTGAGTTCCACCCTGCAGTCCTCCCTAACATACCCTCTAAGATAGTGCACAAGCCAGAACCCCAGTGGAGAAGGCGCCATTGTTATCGAGGATAACTTGAGTAAGAAACGTGTCACCAAAGTGAAAAATGTCTTCTAAAATGATTAAACAGAAACCTGCAGAATTGTTTTATTCTGAAATCATAAATAAATTATAAGACAGAACAGAGCCTTTTCTGTCATCTATCATGTCGACTAACTTCCTCATGTGCTGCTAAAATTGTGCACATCAGGAATGTGTTCAAAGAGAAATATATCAAAAATCTTCAGGTTGTAACTACAAACATTCATCTGTTCTACTCAAACATAAACCTAATATTATGATATAGCTCAAGTCCATGCCCAATAATAATAATAATAATAATAATAATA
>JAATJX010001850.1:0-11549 GCA_028641955.1 Protonibea diacanthus | reverse complement strand
TGCACACTCCGTGCCTCGGTAGCTGTATTGTGCTCCTGATATGTTTGGCGTTGATTCTCAGTTCAGAGACAAACGGTATGTTGGCTCGATGTTCATTTTTTTTAACCTTAACGGACACGCCTGCATGTGTTTGTCGCAGATGTGTAGATGTGGATGATGCTAACTGAATGAGCTGTTACGTGTGGAGGAGTTGTAAAGGCGAAGCTACACAAAGCAAAGAAATGGCAGCACAGACAGACAAAGAACATGAACCACATGGACGCCCGAGCAGCTGGCATCGACACTAAACCGGCTGTTGTAAAGATGGAAACTAAACAAAGGCCTGTCTATTTTTATTACAGTGCGTCATGGAAATATTTCATTACCTGCTCTGAGATTCATATGCTTCTTCCAAAGAATTGAGAATTAATTGTCATTTAGTAGCTTTATACTTTGCAAAGAAAGTCGCACAGTCTGTCGGATGAGAATGAAAAAAGTTCCAGTTATTTTCTTCCCTCAGTTTGGCTCCACAAACCAGACTTGATATATATTATTATCATAGCTGTTATTATAGTGCAAGGACAAAAATACATAACAACATCCTGCTTGTCTAAGGACATCAAAATAGAAGAACCGGAGCTGACTGTGAGAGAAAAAAAAGCTTACACAGCGAGTTCATATAAAAAAAAAAAATAATAATGTATTTTTAGGGAAATTAGTTAATCGACACCCAAGACTTAAAGTTATGCAGAATTAACAGCGTGGACGCTTTGATTGACAGGTAGGTGCCATTACAGATGGCAGACCTTATGAGAGCACTCATAAGCCATCTGTCGATGATCCATTGGCGGCTGTGGCTCAGAGGTAGAGCAGGTCGTCCATTAATCAGATGATCAGTGGTTCGAACCCAGTCTGCATGTCGAAGTGTCATTGGGCAAGATACTGAACCCCAAATTGCTCCTGAAGGCTGCAGCGTTGGGGTGTGAGTGTGTGTGAATGGTTACTGATGATGAAACTGATAAGCAGTTGGCACCTTGGCAGCCAACGCCATCAGTGTATGAATGTGTGTAAATGAGATATGCAGTGAAAAGCGCTGTGGTCTGAAGATTAGAAAGATGCTATACAAGTACAGTCTATTTACATCTTTGCTGATATTTAGATTAACAGGGAGGCAGAATAAGCAGTCCTTTATTCTGTCATTGTTTAACACTAAATGAAGACATTATCTCGACTTCGTCATCTCACGAAAACAAATTAAATGAACTCATTGTCATGAGAAAACAGAGGAAATCGAATGTTTGAATGCATGACCGCTTGGGCCTTCTGTAGTTTTGTTTTGACTTGTGCTTGTGATCTTAAAGCCTGATGAAATTCTGTCCTCCTCACAGCCCTGCCGGTGATTGGAGGAAACAAAAGTGTTGTTGAAAAAGGGACAGTTGTTCTACCCTGCAAACTCATCGACAACAAGGAGATTTTGTCTCAGATTTCATGGCGGAGGAAAACTAGAGGAAAACCCCAGATTGACAACTTCCTCACAATCTTGGATACAAATGAAGCGAGGTATCTCAATGGAAATGATCAAAGGTTTAAATTCATTGGAGACATTAATGAAGGCAACGGATCTCTGCAGTTATCTGATGTCACACTGGACGACGAAGGTACCTACATTTGCGTTGTGACCTTGTTCCCCAGCGGAAATCACCAGGCAGAGATAACTCTAAACTTGCTTGGTAAGATGCATTGTATTAAAAATATAGTTTGTGTGTAAGTGAGAGTATTTTTTTTTATACCATCTTCTGTAACTTTCCTAGTGCCTCCAGTCTCCAGCCTGAAGGGTAACCGTCCTCTGTTGGGTGATGAAGAGGTTCCCCTCGTCACCTGCACAGCTGCTGCTTCTAAGCCTCCAGCAGAGGTGAAGTGGCTCACTGGTACTCTGGCAGGACTGGAGGCAACAACAACTAATGTCACCCATGACAATGGCACGACTACCACAGTCAGTTCCCTATTAGGAGTACCAACCATGCAAATCTACCAACAGGAGGTCAAATGCGTCATCACCAGTGCAGCCCCATCTGGAAACAAAACTTTGACCTACTCCATACAGATTTACTGTGAGTATACAGAGAGTTACTACTCTCTCACACCTTTTACAGTAAGCTATTTTGGTCTTTAGTTTAATCTAAATATCGTCAGAGATAAGCATCATTGGCGGACATGAAGCAGGCCGAATGATACCTGGATGCTCTAATAAGCCATCTGTGATGGCACCCACCTGTCAATCAAGCGGTCACACTGTTAATTATGCACAACTTTAAGCCTTAATATAATTTGAACAGGTGAGTTAAAACAAAATTCACCCTCAGTACAGTTGTCATGAACGGGGAAATTAGCTATAGAAACCAAAACAGACAGATGTTTGTATTAGCTGGTGTGAAAGGGCCTTGAGAGTGCAGCTGTGATTTTTTTTTCACCGCTGAAACTGAACTCTTGTTTTTGAGTTGCTATGAATGTGTACAGTAAATACAGAGCGAGAACAGACCATCTTTCACAGCTGCTATTTTGACTATGAAATAGTAGGTAAACAGGTGTTACTAATAATAGTAATTAAGGTTTAGTTCCATTCAGGTCAAACAGAGTCAGGGTGCTGCTGTGCTGCATGTAGACTCACTGCTGCGCTAGATGGAACCTTAATTAATGTTTTGGGAATCGCCTGTGTTTACCCGACCATTCCTGTCAACATGGCTGCTGTGGAAAAGGTTGATTCAGCTTTCACAGAGTTTCCTTGGTAATTAAACAGGTTTTGTGTGTAGGAGACGTGCTCTCTTTCTGTATGCTCTGCTTTGTGTTGAAGTGATTCTAAGGTTAATCTGACATCATGAACAGGTGGCGTTCATTTGGGCAGAAATGAGAGACTTACGAAGTCAATGTTTTCACTTCTGGTCATCTTCACACCTGACGTTTATTGCAGTTTTTGTCGCACATTCAGAAAAAAGGTATCAAAACATGCAGGAGATGTGTGCTATGACTTTTATAAATGTCACAGGAGCAGCTCTGGTTGATTGCTCTGCTCTGATTGGTTTCCTATAGGAATGAATGGAAAAACCCTGAAAAAAAAAATATTTCAACAGACATTTTCAAAAATGAACTGCTCTGGCATACTTTCACCGAGAGACTTCATTTAAACTTTAAAATGGAGGTACTCATGCCTTCTCTTCATTTATTCACGTCACTTATCGACACCTTTTACTGTTTTTAAACTATCAAGGCTCAAAGTTGAGTAGGCTTTTGCTCAAATTTCCATGCCGTGGTCTCAACATTTTCTCTCTGTCTCTCTGTCTTCCAACTGACATTCAAACAGGTGCAGTAACTGCCCGGCGGCGGCCATTTTAGCACTCATTGGCAGTTAATTTGAACTTCTCTGTGTAAAATGACAGAGAGGGACAGCAGCGCAGCTAGCGCGTTAGCGCTAGCCACTGACTGACAGACAATAACACAGGCAGCTCAAGCAAGACATTTTCTGCAGTGACCGTCATTCTGCTTTGTTTGTGTCAAGACTTTTAGTGCTGTCATCATTTGTAGCTCTAAATAGTTGATTTAAGGCTCTTCGTTTTATTTTGAAAAGTCCGTGTGGCTTCCTGTGTAGATGTTTCACGGCAGTTGTATTCAGGTTTTAACAGAAGCACACAGCCCATTGGTAAGCTGCAGTTAGCCGAAAATAGCCTGTTGATTATGTATAACTTATGAGTATAATGTGTTGCACTGTTGAGCTATCTTTAAAGCGTGATGTGAGAATAAGAGTGTTATTTAGCGCTCGTAGTTAGCACTCGCGGTTCGCGCGCTAGCTCGCGTTAGCATCGCCGCTAGCTCGCGTTAGCATCGCCGCTAGCTCCCGCTAGCATCGCCGCTAGCTCCCGCTAGCATGCTTGGTTAACTCCATTAGCTTTCCAGGCTAGCACTTAGCTACTTGTATGTTAATGTTAACTGCTAATGTTGACCAAGATACTGGTTTAGGTTGAGGGTTGCTATGTTTACTGCAATTTATTACTTTAAATTCATAAGAAAACATTTGATAAATATATATTAAAAGAGTTAATGTTTGTTTATGGTAAAAAGATAAAAATATAAGTTACAATTTCATTAATAGAATTACATGTAACCTGTTATATTTGATTTACTCATTTCAGGTTTATGACCTGTGGTCGCCTGTGGTCATTTGCAATAAAAATAAAAGAAGACCAAGGATAAAACACGAGTTATTGCTTCAGTGTGCTTCCTGTTAAGCCTTTTCGGAGGGAAAAAATCCGAATCATGCAGATTGTGTTTGTGTTAAAATCTGCTGTTGCTATGCCTATGATGTGACATATATCAGTCATCTAATTTGACAGTGAATCCAGCAGGACTGTGTTAAATCACAACATAATTTCTAGCCACTTAAAATTAAACACATGCTAATTGCTAACATTAGGTGGCCATTTTAGCAGTTATTGGCACTGAATTTGAACTTGTCTGTCTAAAATGACAGAGACAGCAGAGGAGCTAGCGCGTTAGTGCTAGCCACTAACTGACAGACAATAACACAGGCAGCTCAAGCAAGACATTTTCTGTAGTGACTGTCAATCTGCTTTGTTTGTGTTTAAATCTGTTGACAGTGGATCCAGCAGGACTGTGTTAAATCACAACATAATTTCTAGCCACTAAAAATTAAAGACATGCTAATTGCTAACATTGGGCGGCCATTTTAGCAGTTATTGACACTTAATTTGAACTTGTCTGTGTAAAATGACAGACAGAGACAGCAGAGCAGCTTGCGCGTCAGCGCTAGCCACTCATTTCTAGCCGATAAAAATTAAAGACATGCTAATTGCTAGCGCGTTAGCGCTAGCCACTAACTGACAGACAGTAACAGAGACACAGAGAAGCACACGTGCAGAGACAGATAAGACAAACACACCACACACACACCTAACAACTTACACAAACTTTGTACTACAGAGTTTTGTAGGACATTACTACTACACTGACCTTCTACAAACCTTTTAGTAAAGACATGCTAATTGCTAACATTTGCAGCTAATCCTAGAATTAGTGGCTAGCGCGTTAGCGCTAGCTGCTCATGTGTGTAAATAAACATGTTAAATATTACTATTTGAGGTGTGCTTTTTCAATAAAGACCCCCGGCAACAGTCCACTCAGCACTTCAAAATTTCCGCGGGAATTTTCTAGTTAAAATTACACTTCCTGTAAAGTGAACTCCTTTGAATGAAATGTCTGCATCTTTTGTTGTCTGCTCTAAAATCTACTTAACAGCCCCGCACCCATAGATAGGCTGTTAAAGGGCAAGATACTGTAAGAGCAGAAAATAGAAGAGACAAAGGGTCCTGTAAGACGTGTAAATGCCTCCAAAGACGAGGTCAGGGAGAGCAGGGTGTTTGCATCCACCATGAGCAGCTCTTCTCACTGCTTCTCCCACCATATAAGACTCTTTAACCAGAGCATGACTTCATGGCCTTTTTATATAAATATTCCTTAGTTGTGAGTCATTTATTAATCTTGTGTATACAAGCTTACAGTCAGTTTTATCTTATTTATATAAAAAAATATCTTTTGATCAAGCGCCAACCACTGCGGATGTGAAGCGAAGCTAATGCTGAAGTGCCACAAACTGCAGTTCCTCAGTCGTTCACTTGAGGCTGGCTACGAAATGAGTCAGTCTCCATAAGTCCCCATGTTAAAATGTCCAACTTCACAGCAGAAATAAACATGTTTACAGCCTGGTACAAAAAACAGGCCCACCTCAGATCCTTAGTGGCTTAGAGGAGGGATGAAGTAGGTTGACACAGTTTTTATAAAAGTCTGTAAAACTGGTCCAAGACAATGGAGTGATCCAATTTCACCAAAATGACTGAAATATGAGAGTGCAGATGGCAGAGGTAGCAGTCAGACAGTGGAATTCCCCTGTTACACAGCATAGCAGTCATTAATAACCCAGTCCGGCATAGTGCAAAGAAAGCACAGCCTCTATCTGAAGTGGACTCAAGCTCAAATAACAGCTATAATGTTTATGTTCCTTGTGTTATTAAAGGACCTTGTTTAGTATCCTGGTGAAGATGTGTGTATTGAAATATTATTTCATATCTTTGACTACAAGTGAAGAGATCAGTGTGCGGCAGGCTTTTGACTCGTTGAAAAGTCCTTAAATCAGGCATCAGTACAGATGGCATCCAGACATTGTTCTGAACTCTGCAATAGACCTTTTTCCTGCCTTTTGGGGCATAAAAAGTAGTAGCGTTAACACAGGTGTTTCCTTTCCAGTGAGCCACATGCACCACTGCAGCTTCCTGACTGTTTGACCTGAATGAAACAAAACCTTAGTTAGAACTAGGGATGCACCGATGCATTGGCTGAACATTGGCATCGGCCAATGTTCACCTCCTTAACGGCCATCGGCAATTAAAGACGACGTGCGCTGCTGCCTTTCTTGGCCAGGTCACCCTTGTGAAAGAGGTCTTGAGCTCAATGGGTTTTTTATCTGGTTAAATAAAGGTTATGAATAAATAAATTCGCCAATGATTATATGTTGATTTACATGCCGCATGAACGCTGTGCTGAGGAGATACTTTTCTTTTTTCCTTTTTTTGGAGGCTCCAAAGCCCCACTCCACACATCTCTGGCACGTGCCGCGGTTTTGGTCCGTCCTACACGTGACTTCAAATGCCACCGTGAGAGTTTCAGAAGCGAGCGTTTAGCCCGTCAGACTTTGTTTACCTCCTCAGATTTGGTAATTTTCCCAGTGTATGTTCTTCTAAAAATGCTTCTACATGTGTAAATATGCTACGTAGTTACTTAGTTTCGCTTTTGTCTGTTTTTACGACCGGCAGTTTGCACGGAGGTATATTATTTTGAAAGTCCACCGGATTCTGCTTTTTCTGTGTCTGGCTTCCGCCCGCTCGAGGTGCTCTGTGTAGATCAACAAGTGACAAGCTACAAGCGTCAAAAATAGAACAGACGCGTATTCAGCGCGTAGCCGAGAAAGATCCACGTTATGCAGTTTTCAATACATGTAACAAACATCGGCATCGGCCATCGGCCAAGTTGTTATTTTATCGTATCGGCCCAGAATTTCACAATCGGTGCATCCCTAGTTAGAACCGCTGGTAACACCGGTGGAAAGAGTTTATTAGTCTTTTCCAGCATTAATCCAGCTCATTCTCTCTGCCTGTTTCTTGCAGTCCCACCCACTGAAGTGGAAATCGCCAAAGGAAAAGACTCGGATACATTTGAATGCTCAACTAAAGCGAATCCAGAAGCTAACTTCATATGGAGCAGGTACAGTAATTCGAATGAACCGGTTTCAAAGGAAACATTTGTTAATCAAACAAAGTCGTTTGGTTTCTCACAGGCTTTGCACGACGGTGAAAGACTAGAGCCATTAGCCAAATAGTCTATGACTGATGTATGTACTGTAATGAATTTCTAAGTGCTCCAATGTTACCCTGATGAAAATATAAAGCTCCGTGTGACGACTTCACACTTCTTTGTTCTTGAACAAGTAATTTGTTTGGACAAGAGTCACTCCATGAGTACTGACCTAAAGCACAACAACGCTGGGACCTTTAAATATATGTATCACTCCGCTTTACAGGTGTCACGTTAACATTACATTAACATTCATCATCTGTCTTAGATTAAAAAATAAAATTCTTTACATGTCCGTAAGAAGACATTATTCTAGAACGTAAAAGGATATAAATGTCGATAGTCTTCTTAATTCAATTCAGCATCAATCGTCCATAAAGATGAACTGTATATCTGGTTTTCTGCTTCCTGTTTTGATGCTGAAGAGAGCACTGCTGCCATAAGATAACATGTTTTATCTGAACATGAAGGGAAGAAAAAGACTGACACTATCACCACATCAACTGCCAGCTTTTATTTCACTGGCTGCATACGTGATGCAAAGGAGCTGACATACACACAACAGATAACAAGCCAGTAAAGCTCAGGAAATGTGTTGCATGGCAACAGTGCAGCAATATCACACTGCTTGGTGACACACATTTGACAGTAAGTCAGCCAGACAAAGTCCATATTAAAATGTTCATATTCATGACAACTGTATCAGCCCTGAGATGAACTGTTCACTTGTCCAGGGTGTACCTCGCCTCACACCCAATGGTAGCTGGGATAGGATTCAACCGCCACGACACTGATAATGAAAAACTGTTACAGATAATGGGCAGATGTTCTAGGGATGATTTCTTTTTTGTATATCACTGTTAATAACTGACTGTAAAGTGTAGGGCGTGAACTTTTTAGCGGCTTCTAAAGTGGAGCGTGCCAGAAAAAGTTTGAGAACGAGACAGAACTGTATGTAATATATACAATGGAGAATACAAAACACACCAACTAAAATACAAACACAACAAAAGAATAAGTCTGTCAGAAAATATTTCATTAATGAACCAAAACAACAAGCAGTGAGTGAAAACAATAAACTAAGTCTGGGTGGGATTATTTTATTATATATTTAAAATGTGTGGCTGCAAGTGTGTGACACAAAGCAATATTTTGATAAGTTATTATTTTGAAAAACAGCAAAAAGTAATATTTGAAATTCATTCTTTTGGTACAAATCTCTACAGTTTGGCCCGTTGCTTTAAGTCTTCATGTAGGATTACCTCAGCCTTGTTCCTCTGTTTCAGAAATGACAAACTGTTGCCGCCTTCTGATGTCATTAATGGGGCAACGCTAAGATTACCGAGCAAGGCTGTGGAAGGTCTCTACCACTGCAGTGCGTCTAATACTTTTGGATCAACACGGAGTTCACTCTTCGTGACACCAGGTGAGGTCACGTTTGAGTCGACTGTGGATTTTTTGTGTTTGTTCCTGTTTGTGTTTTTGAATTTCTGGAGCAAGTTATAGCATGATGAGAAGCTCAGACATCTAAACCTCTCGTAAAATCCCACAAAGTGATCCGGATACCTCTCAGATTCCCTTGTGGAGGTATTTAAACCACTTCAAGTCTGCAAAACAGACTTACAACACACTGATGCACCAAGGACTGTCTTTTTGCTTAGGGGCTGTTTAGCTTTATGCCAACACACCTAGACAAGAGGAAGAAACTTAATGAATAGACTATTCTTTTCCCACACTTACCTGCATGCAATGTGCATGCACACTGTCACCATTGTGTTATGTGAGACCTTTTCTCACAGCAAGAAAAATACAGGTGCGATTCATAGCACTTGCATTCCATTCAGGTGATCTAGGCTAGTTTCTGCTAGTGTAACCTTTTCTCTTGTGTCCTGTCTCCCTACAGGCAAATCCGACATAGCTGGTTGGGTCCTTTTTGGTCTTTTGCTTGTCCTGAATGTTGCTGCTGCTGCAGTGTGGTACCTGAAGTTTCGAAGGTACAGGAGTACTACATACAGTTAAATTAAAAAATATATATATACCTCTGTGTAAAATCTTTTGTTGTATATTTGTTGGTGGTTCGTTATCCAGGCCACAAGAGCATGAACACGTGGGGATACCACAAAATGACAACCATCCTAATGTAGCAGAATCCAACGAAGGAGACGCAGAGGTACAACACTCTCTCTTTCCTTTCCCTCATTTAAATCTGTGTGCCTTAAACTTAACTTTTTGCATTAATGATTTAATATAAGGTACTACAGCCACCTCTGATACAGTTATTATATGTACTGTATTGTACAGCAGTAGTTTTGTTCTTGTAGTAGAACGGGGCATCTGCTTTTCTGTAAACAGTTTAATTCAGGATGCTTCCTCCATTGTGTTGTAGTTTAGTTCCTTTTTTAAATGTTATTTCGGAAATCTGTAGTTGACTTTTCTGAAACTCTTTGATGATTTGTAATTAAACAAAATGTTTTGTATTGTCTGCCTTTGAGACAGCTTTGAAAACCGAGGAAACAAGAAGATAACAAGAAAGAACGCAGCTGCACTGCAGGAGATTCAGAGGTGCTCCAGCTTACATAATACATTCTTCATTGAGCTGGCTGGTGAGCAGATGCAGCTTTCTGGTGTAAGCTTTTGTGTCAGCTTCCCTGACGCTGAATGCCTTTTTTTTTTTTTTCCTGTAGTCAGATGTCACTCCATCTATATTCTGTACTGCTGGTGTCAGTAAGAACAATACCACTTTCATTCATCAGCGAGTTTATCAAGCGATAACAACAGAGCAGACGTGAAGATTGGAACAGAGCTTTTAAGCAAGAATGAAAATATGTGCATGCAATTGAAAGTTTGTAGACTGAAGACTAACTTTCACTTGGTGCATGTTATCAGTACGAACAGCTTTAAATACCACCATATTTTATTGAGCTCAGTACTGCTTTGACTACTAACAGTGGATTATGAAGTATGATTACATACACACACAAAAACATGTCATCTTTTTTGTTGTTTATTTATTTTTCAGCATTAAACCAGTCTAAGGTGAATATATATGATCACATACACTAACTATGTCTTGTACAACACTTGTACAACTCACTGTTACAGTACAACAACAGAACGTTTTTTATTTTATTCTTTTATATTTTATTTTATTTTATTTGAGGACTGAACTGGATTACAAAGTGTTTCTAATATAATGACCACCTTATTTACATACACAAGTTGAGCAGAGTTGTTGTATTGTTTACCTAATGAAGTGCCCAGTGGTGTATATATAGTATATTTCACTGTTGATTAGATACAGTTAGTTACCTTTGTAACTAAGTCACTAACTCTAAACTCTAAAAATGACTTTCACAGCACTGTATGTGCTTAGTAAGGTGATTCTTTATCTTAGGCTGTTGTTATTAACAACATCAATAAAATGCTGTGTGGAACAGGATTTTAATTTCTCATCCTCACTGACAGACTGAAGGACAGACTGAAGGAGAAAAGCTCACTGAAGGTCAAAATGAAGTTCTGTGGTACAAATGCTGCAGATTACATTGTTCTATAATTCATACAAACATCTATGTGTTCCTGTATGTTTTTATGATTAATCGAAGTACAATTCACTCTGAACCAAAAATCTCAACCTGCTGTTAGCACAAGGTGAAATGTCAGGAAATTTAATAGGATTAATGACATGGGGACCATGAACGTCTATGTCAGTAGTGATGTGTCGGTTGCAAACGATCCGGTTCTTTGAAGTAAATGATTTAAGGAGCCTTTTTTTTTTTTCCCCACTTTGGTGCCTCACTGTCTCCTCTCCCTGACACACTCCCTCGTGCCATGCCTGTTCTCACACATCTAGACCAGTCACATTCAGCTTTCAGTTAAGAAAATGGAGGGAAAAAAAACTAGCGCGGGAAAAAAACTTTTTTTTTCTCTACTTTTTTTGTGTGAAAGCCGCACATAATTGGTTAAGATGTATAGCAGCATCCACGGCAGGGGTGACACACACACATAGCGGTCGCGAAGGACAAACACGACAGGAGGGAGACGCACTTGTGTTTAAAATAGTTAAAAGTTTGCCTAATTAGGTCTTTGCTATTTCTATGCTTTATAATTTAATTAATTATTATTATAATTATTATTTATATAGCACATTTTTACAC
>JAATJX010001840.1:0-10464 GCA_028641955.1 Protonibea diacanthus | reverse complement strand
CAATGATTAGAAATACGGTTTGGCCAGAAATCCTTCCTGTTCGAGGCGTGGTCTCAGCATTTTCTCTCTCTCTCTCTGTCTTCCAACTGACATTCAAACAGGTGCAGTAACTGCCTGGCGGCGGCCATTTTAGCAGTTATTAGCAGTTAATTTGAACTTGTCTGTGTAAAATGACAGAGAGGGACAGCAGCGCAGCTAGCATGTTAGCGTTAGCCACTAATTTCTAGCCGATAAAAATGAAAGACATGCTAATTGCTAGTGCGTCAGTGCTAGCCACTAATTTCTAGTCGATAAAAATTAAAGACATGCTAATTGCTAACTTTAGGCGGCCATTTTAGCAGTTATTGGCACTGAATTTGAACTTGTCTGTCTAAAATGACAGAGACAGCAGAGCAGCTAGCGCGTTGGCGCTAGCCACTAACTGACAGACAATAACACATTCAGCTTAAGCACGACATTTTCTGTAGTGACCGTCAATCTGCTTTGTTTGTGTTTAAATCTGTGGTTGCTATGCCTATGATATGACATATCAGTCATCTAATTTGACAGTGGATCCAGGAGGACTGTGTTAAATCACAACATAATTTCTAGCCACTAAAAATGAAAGACATGCTAATTGCTAACATTAGGCGGCCATTTTACCAGTTATTGACACTTAATTTGAACTTGTCTGCGTAAAATGACAGAGACAGCAGAGTAGCTAGTGCGTCAGCGCTAGTCACTAATTTCTAGCCACTAAAAATTAAAGACATGCTAATTGCTATCATTAGGTGGCCATTTCAGCAGTTATTGGCACTGAATTTGAACTTGTCTGTCTAAAATGACAGAGACAGCAGAGCAGCTAGCGCGTTAGCGCTAGCCACTAACTGACAGAAAATAACACAGGCAGCTCAACCAAGACATTTTTTGCAGTGACTGTCAATCTGCTTTGTTTCTGTTTAAATCTGCTGTTGCTATGCCTATGATGCAACCTATGTCAGTCATCTGATTTGACAGTGAATCCAGCAGGACTGTGCTAAATCATAACATAATTTCTAGCAACTAAAAATTAAAGACATGCTAATTGCTAACATTAGACGGCCGTTTTAGCAGTTGTTGGCACTTAATTTGACCTTGTCTGTCTAAAATGACAGAGACAGCAGAGCAGCTAGCGCGTTAGCACTAGCCACTAACTGACAGACAATAACACAGGCAGCCCAAGTAAGACATTTTCTGTAGTGACTGTCAATCTGCTTTGTTTCTGTTTAAATCTGCTGTTGCTATGCCTATGATGTGACATATCAGTCATCTAATTTGACAGTGAATCCAGCAGGACTGTGTTAAATCACAACATAATTTCTAGCCACTAAAAATTAAAGACATGCTAATTGCTAGATTAGGCGGCCATTTTCGCAGTCATTGCCACTGAATTTGAACTTGTCTGTCTAAAATGACAGAGACAGCAGAGCAGCTAGCGCGTAACACAGACACAGAGAGACAGATCGACATAGACGACGAGAACACACGCAGAGACAGACAAGACAAACACGCCACACACACACACACCTAACAACTTCCACAAATGCGCTAGCTGCTAATTGTATTAAAGACATGCTAATTGTTAAAACTTGCAGCTAATGCTAGAGTTAGTGGCTAACGCGCTAGCTGCTCATTGTATTAAAGACATGCTAATTGCAGCTAATGCTAGAATTAGTGGCTAGCACGTTAGTGCTAGCTGCTCATGTGTAAATAAGCATGTTAAATATTACTATTTGAGGTGTGGTTTTTCAATACAGACCCCCGGCAACAGCCCACTCGGCACTTTCAAAATTTCTGCAGGAATTTTCTAGTCTGTCTTTATTATCAGGATATGTACCACAGTCCTATGAAGTAGCCATGATTAAACCTCTTCTTAAAAAGTCCACTCTAGATGCAGAGGTTTTAGCCAATTACAGACCAATGTCAAACCTTCCATTTCTTTCTAAGATACTTGAGAAAGCTGTAGCTAATCAGGAGTGCATCATAGCACAGAGGCCGCACTAGTCAAAGTCACAAATGACCTCCTAATGGCATCAGACAAAGGACTCATCTCTATACTTGTCCTGTTAGATCTTAGTGCCGCATTTGACACCATTGACCATGAAATTCTTTTACATAGACTGGAGCATCAAATTGGTATCAAAGGAACCGCCCTAAGCTGGTTTAAGTCATATTTCTTAGATCAATCTTAGTTTGTTCACATCAATGATGAATCCTCCATGCATACCAAAGTTTGTCACAGAGTCCCACAAGGTTCTGTACTAGGACCACTTCTATTCAGTTTATATATGCTTCCTCTAGGGAACATTATTAGGAATCACTCCATTAATTTTCATTGTTATGCTAATGACACCCAATTATATTTGTTGATCAAGCCTGATGAAACCAATCAGTTAACTAAACTCCAAGCATGCCTTAAGGATATAAAAAGTTGGATGACCTACAATTTTCTGATGTTGAATTCAGACAAAATTGAAGTTCTTGTAATTGGACCCAAACACCTCAGAAACTCTCTTGGTTACCTTAGACAGGATCACTCTGGCCTCCAGCTCCACCGTAAAGAATCTTGGAGTTGTTTTTGATCAGGATTTGTCCTCTAATGTCCACATAAAACAAATTTTGAGGACTGCATTCTTCCACTTACGCAACATTGTCAAAATCAGACGCATCATGTCTCAAGCGGATGCAGAAAAACTAGTCCATGCATTTGTTACTTCTAGGCTGGACTATTGTAACTCTTTGTTATCAGGCTGCTCCAATAATTCTCTTAGGACTTTGCAGCTAATTCAGAATGCTGCTGCACGTGTTCTGACAGGAACCAAGATCAGAGATCACATTTCTCCCATTTTGGCTTCCTTGCACTGGCTACCTGTTAAATCTAGAATAGAATTTAAAAATCTTATCCTTACATACAAAGCTCTTCATGGCCAGGCACCATCATATCTAAAAGAACTCATATTACCTTACTACCCCTCTAGACCACTGCGCTCTCAGAATGCTGGGTTCCTTGTGGTTGCTATAGTTTCCAAAAGTAGATTTGGAGCCAGAGCTTTCAGCTATCAAGCTCCTCTTCTGTGGAACAAACTACCATTCTGGGTTCAGGAGGCAGACACAGTCAACACCTTCAAGAATAGACTTGAGACTTTCCTTTTTGATAGCACTTATAGTTAGGGCTGGCTCAGGTCATCCCTTAGTTATGCTGCCATAGGACTAGACTGCCAGGGGACTCCCCCCCCCACCCCCGTCTGTCTCTTTCTGGGTTATGCCTTGTCAGGCACGGTAATGGATGGAGATGCAGTCACATCTCCCTTTACTGAAAATTCTCTCTCTCTCTCTCTCTCTCTCTCTCTCTCTCTCCATCACCATTACCATCAATTCATGTTACTAACTAAACTTCTTCCCCGGAGTTTCTGTGCTTTCTCGTCCAGCATTCTCATGGATCGTGGCTGCTGCTGTGGTCTCCTGCTGATGTCCACTATATATAGTATTACTGTCATTATTGGTACCATATCTCTACAACAGTTTATAGTTAGTTAATGATTTACTGCTGCTGTGCATCTGTGTCTGTCTAACTCTATCACAGGTTCCACTGCCATAGGCACGAGGCAACTATTAATCTTCTGCATGTTTCTTGGCAGTTTCATTATTAGTGCCGAGTGCCTACGACACAAGGCAACTATTATTCTTCTGCGTGTTTCTTGGCAGTTTTATTATTAGTACCGAGTGCCTATGACACGAGGCACCTACTACCACCTGGGAGTAGGTGCGTTAGCGCTAGCCACTAACTGACAGACAGTAACACAGGCAGCTCAAGAAAGACATTGTCTGTAGTGACCGTCAATCTGCGTTGTTTGTGTTTAAATCTGCTGTTGCTATGCCAAGGATGCGACATATATCAGTCTGTTGCGGAGCTGAACAGAGTGGCATAAGTAGGAGGCAGATTCAAGGCAATTTGTTAAAAAAAAAATCACCACAAGGTGTTTACTTACAAGTGCTTCCACCTTCATGTGTAGCCAAAAAAAAAGTCTGTACAACAAAAAAAAGGAGTAACTGAACAGTTAACTGAGTTGAATTAAATATAACTCAACTTATAACAATGCAAAATGAGACAGTTTTTCAAGTCCTTAAAAGCACCTTCGCTCGCTTTGAGTCCATATCAGTTTTACTGGGCTGGATTTGCGAGTCATGTCAGTTAACACAGCAGATCTTGTTGCAAAGTTGGGTATTACTCTGCGATACCAGCCAACTAGCCCCAAAAATGACCTTAGTCTCTTCTTGGTATTAGGTAATGGTGAAGCTAAAATTGCCTCCACCTTATCTACCTGGGGTCGGATACCACCTCCTCCAATCACATACCCAAGATACTGAACCTCAGGCTTAGCAATGTGACATTTCTTTGCATTAATGACCTGACCAGCACTCTGGATGCGTTGGAAGACATCAGCAAGATGTTGGTTATGTTCCTCCCAGGTCTTACTGTAGATAACAATGTCATCAATGTAGGCTGTTGCGTAATCCTCTGCACCTCGCAAAACCTCATCCACCAGTCTCTGGAACATTGCTGGGGCTCCATGCAAACCAAAAGGCATCATTCTGAACTTGAATAAGCTGCATGGTACTCTAAATGTTGTTAAGTCCTTTGATGCTTCTGTCAGGGGTACTTGCCAATAACCTTTGCAGAGGTCAAGGGTCGTCAGAAAGTTGGCATGTCCCAAACGTTCAATCAGCTCATCCACCCTCGGCATTGGATACAGATCAAAAGCAGAAACTGCATTTAATTTTGAAAAGTTGACACAAAATCTCAGTTTTGGGTCGTCCTTCTTTGGCACCAACACCACAGGGCTACACCACTCACTACATGAGGGCTCGATGATTCCCATAGCCAGCATTTCCTCCACTTCCTGCTTCAGTTCAGGAACAAGCTTGGCTGGAATGCGACAAGTAGTGTCTCTGATGGGTTTCTGCTCAGCTGCATGCAGACGTATGTGATGTTTGATGAGGTGTGTACACCCTGGTTTCAAACTGAACAGTTCTTCTGTCATGTGTTTCTGAAGCTCCTGGCACTTCTCTGCTGGCAGATGACTCAAATCAGGATACACTAGTGTATCCATTGTAGATGGAAAATACTGCTCTTGAAGCTCCTCCTCATCAGTGACTGCACGTGCCACGAGTCTGGCTGGTCCACCCAGTCTTTCAAAAGATTCACATGAAAGATCTGATGTTTCTTTCGGCGATCTGGCAAAAACAGTTCATATGTGGCAGGGCCAGTCTTTTTGGTGATCTTGTATGGTCCCTGCCACTTGGCAAGGAGACCACTGTCTGATGTTGGCAGCAACAGGAGAACTTTCTGGCCCTCCTGGAACACTCTTCTCCTCGAAGCCTTGTCATAGCTCTGCTTCTGCCTCTGCTGTGCTTGTGCTAGATTGTCATTGGCAAGCTCTCGGAAGTGGTCAAGCTTGTCTCTCATTTTCAGGACACATGAGAGTTCACTGCACTGTTGTTGTGGCACAGGTCCCTCCCATGCTTCCTTCAAGACATCCATCGGACCCCTCACTGAATGTCCATACAGCAGTTGAAAAGGTGAAAATCCAGTTGATGCCTGTGGGACTTCACTGTACGCAAATAGCAAGAATGGAAGCCACTGGTCCCAGTCTGACCCAGAGTCATTCACAAACTTCCTCATCGTCGACTTGAGGGTCTTGTTAAAGCGCTCAACAAGGCCATCTGTTTGTGGATGGTAGGGACTGGTCTTCACCCCTTGAATGCATAGCATGCTGTAAACCTGTTTCAGCAGGCTTGAGGTGAAGTTGGTGCCTTGGTCAGTGATAATCTCTCTTGGAATGCCCACTCTAGAGAACAGCTGGATGAGGCAGTTAACAATCTGGCGAGCTTTGATCTTCAGTGGAAAGGCTTCAGGGTATCTTGTAGCGTAGTCACAAACTACCAGTATGTATCTATGGCCTACACTGCTTCTTTCAAGGGGGCCTACAATGTCCATGGCATGTTAACAAGAGGGGCCCTATCTCCCTTCTTGCCTGGTGCTGTTAACTGGCATTGAGGACATGACTGGCAATGTTTAACCGTGTCAGCATATTGGTGAGGCCAATAAAACCGGGGAACCATTCTAGCAAATGTTTTTGCTTGTCCTAAATGTCCTGTCCAAGGAATAGAATGGCTGAGATTCAAAATTGTTCACCTCAAACCCTGGGGAATGACTAATTGGTCACCAATCTGGCTACGGCGATACAACAAGTCTCCCTTAACCACATACACTTCCTTTCCTCTGTCTGTTACTTGCGTGGCCTCTGGTACACATTTAGCAAACAGATTTGACAGCGTAGGATCCTCTCTTTGTAGCTTAGCCACATCACTAGGAATAGACACCAGGTCAGGCTCTAAAGGCTTGGACACCTGCTCAGTTAATGATGTCCCCCTTACTCTTTCCTGTCTTCTGTTTCCTAGTCTTCCTCTCCCTAAGCTGTCTAGTTTGAGTGATGCTAGGTGCTTCCTCATTAGCAAAAGGTAACTCCTCCCACTCTGCCACTGAGCTAAGCTGATCCTGTTTGGTTTTTGACCTTGTCACTGCTAGCAAACTTTCACTAGTGCTCATAGCCCTAGCCTCACAAGACTGCTTAGCTATCAGATCAGCAAGGATGGGGAGATCACGGCCTAAAACAACCTGATAGGGTAGTTGTTCAAATACACCTACACCATGCACACAGACCACATCAACTGTCCCTCCACAAAATGTAACATCACTACGGAGACTATCTTATCTAACCAGGGTGCGATTACTCCCTGAGTCAAGCAGAGCTACGCAGGGTCTATCTGCAATCAACACACCAATTGTCAATTCCTCATGATGACCTTCTGCGACTTCACTCTGCAACTCACTACCAGGTAACCGGGGCATGAAACACATATAGTTATTACTGGTATTAAGCTTAGGACACTTGGCTTTAAAATGACCAGTCTGACCACAAAAATGACATGCTAAATGGGTTTTGTTTCTCGGCTCACATTTAGTTAAATTAGAGGGTGAGAAACTATTTCTGGAGTTCTTGAATCTAGAGTCACTCAAGCCAGCAGGCTTACCAGAGGGTGTGGGGTGGGTTGGGCTTGACTCTGATGTACTCTCTGGATGGACGACGGGCAGCCAAAAAAGCTTCCGCCATCTCTGCTGCTTCCTTTGAAGTATTTGGGTTCCGTTCCTTTGCCCAGGTGCGCAATTCAGGATTCAGGGCTTTAAGAAACTGCTCCATTATGATTACATCTCCAATCTGCTCTTTTGTTTTTTCCTGGGGCATTATCCATTTAATATACAAGTCCTTGAGGCACACCTGTAGCTCTTTTGGTGTCTCATCTTCTCCTGGTACACTTGAACGAAACCTCAGTCGATAGGTTTCTGCATTTATCTCAAACTTCTTCAGAACAGCAGATTTTACTTTAACATAGTCCATTGTGTCATCCATGTCCATAGCTATGTAGGCAGCACGAGCTCAACCAGTCAGTAGTGGAACTAAGTGCAACGGCCACTCATCTTGAGGCCACTGACAGGCGTGAGCAATCCTTTCAAAGGTGATGAGATAATGCTCTATGTCCTCACCTTCATTATAGGGCTGCATTTTAGGACTTTTCCAACCGGGGAACCTCGCCAAACTGGAAATCTGGTGTCCATCCGCTGAGTGCAGCGGGCCAGTCTCTGGCCTGACTTCAACTGCTGGAATGTTAGGTGGCTCGGCTGACAGTTCTATAGAGTGGTGGATGTGGCTGTTAACCCTCCCGGTGTCTGCTGACGATCTTGGCGATCCAGATGCACCTCATGTTGAAGCTGAGCAAACTGGTGCTGCATTCTTTTCCACCGCTCCTCTTGTCGCTTGTGGTCCTGCTCTGTCCCAATCAGCCTGCTTTTGCATCAGGCATCGCAGGAGATTCAAAAGTTCAGCCATGCTGCGTTGGTTGACCAACTACTGCCCCTTGCTGGTCACCGTCATCTTGCGACTCTTCTGGCAGATGGTCACTTGTCAGTTTCTGTTGTCGAGTTGACATTTTCTTCGCTGCCTGCTACTGGCCTAGAAACCACCACTGCCACCAAACGTTGCAGAGCTGACCAGAGTGGCATAAGTAGGAGGCAGATTCAAGGCAATTTGTTAAAAAAAAATCACCACAAGGTGTTTATTTACAAGTGCTTCCAGCTTCATGTGTAGCCAAAAAAAGTATGTACAACAAAAAAAGGAGTAACTGAACAGTTAACTGAGTTGAACTAAATATAACTCAACTTATAACAATGCAAAATTCAACGTAAATCAAGTGTAAATTGCTACACTGGATCAGAGTTTCCACTCTGTTCTGTCCTCAGACAAAAGGCCACTGCCTAAATAGTCTCTCCTCTTGGCCCAACCTTGGCCCAATGATGGAGGTGACTCCCCTAGTTCCTAATTTACCAGTTTCCAAGTTATCAATCACATCGCTTACAGTAAAACACTCTTACCTGTTTTACCCAAAATCCCACATTTTACCCATACCTAAATGAAATAACGAATAAATCTAAATAATACCTAAAACTAATGTATCTTACCTACATTCATTTGGACTAGTCCAACGACCTCCCCCCAATCAGAGTATAAAAGCAGGAAATATTGTCGCACTTCCTCCTTTTGACTCTGACCACATGGTGAGTATGGTAAGTAACACAATTAAATGTTAATTTCACTTATTTTGACAAGAACTAAATCAATAAACCATAACTGAATTTAACAATACTTGTAAGAGTTTATTTTAACCAAAGATGTTGGACTATGAAATATAACCAAACATAATACAAAACACAAACAAACCCGGGATAGTCTGTCTCTGTAAAATGATGATTACTAATAGTAAAATGGCAGACAAGACAAACAAGTATGGTTACACACAGGATGGTAATAATAAATGAGACAAATGGTTTCACCCTTTGTCACACAGTCATCTGATCTGACAGTGAATCCAGCAGGACTGTGTTAAATCATAACATAATTTCTAGCCACTAAAACTTAAAGACATGCTAATTGCTAACATTAGGCAGCCATTTCAGCAGTTATTGGCACTTAATTTGAACTTGTCTGTGTAAAATGACAGACAGACACAGCAGAGCAGCTAGTGCAGCCTCTAACTGACAGACAGTAACACAGACACAGAGAGACAGACCAACACAGACAAACACACATGCAGAGACAGACAAGACAAACACACACACACATGCACACACACACCTAACAACTTCCACAAATTTTGTACTACAGACATAAAAATTTTGTACAACAGAAATAAAAATTATATCACTAGATTCAGCTCATTTAGGACATTACTACTACACTGACCTTCTACAAACCTTTTACAAACCATCTACAATGAGCAGCTAACGCTAACTTAAAGATATGACAATTGTTAACATTAGCAACTAATGCTTTACTGTCAGTGTGTTAGCAACTGGAAGAAACTGTAACACTCATTAAAGACATTCTAGATACAGTGCGCAAAACTACAGCAGATGACAATCAAACCTTTGTGTAAATCCTGTGTAGCTTTGTCTCTGCTGACTCTTAATGATATTTCAAATATGAAATACTTTTGAAGTGGCTAATCCTTTGTGTATCTCCTTATAGCCAGCTGATGTTAAGGAGGAGAGTTACCGACACACTTTTTAATACTGTAAGCACGCACAGAGACAACGCTCATCCAACGTTGATGTTTATTGAACATAAATCTCCGGTTGACTTTCCATAATCACAAAACTAAATTAAACAAGTAACTTACAATTTTTTCCAGTTACTAACACACTGAAATGACATGGATAGCATGAATATTTAAACTGACACACAGGGAGTAAAACCTCATCTCAAATCAACAAAACTTAAAACACATTTTCTGCTTTACACACATTTGCAATTGGAAATGGCACTTTTTAAGTGTACTGAACGCGGTTCTCTGCATAAGACACAACAATCTGACATAAAGTCACATGTTTGCAATTTCAAAACACTGCCAACTTAAAATGACACTACATGAGCTCATTGGCCACTATATGTGCCACCTGGTCAGACCTGGTGTTATGTAATTGTTCAGTCAGGAAGTAACAATAAAAGACCACAGGTGAGCATCTTTTCTTTTACAACAACAATGGAAGACATCGCTGAGACAGGAAGAGAAAGAGGGAGGGTGAGAATGAGAGGGGGAAGAAGAGTGAGAGGTAGGCGTAGAGCAGTGCTGTCTAATTATTATTTTTTTTTTCTGCACATTTTTTTCTGCATTGTATTTTTCAGCTTACTGTTTTGTGAGCATATTTTAGTTCACTCCAGTGTAAATATATCTGCCGTGCATATGTTGCACTGACTTGTTTGGTGAAAAATAAAAAAAATAAAAATATTTCAATAGCACGTGTGTATCTGCAAATATTTCTGTGCATGT
>JAATJX010001760.1:0-14480 GCA_028641955.1 Protonibea diacanthus | reverse complement strand
ATATATATATATATATATATAAAAAATGATATGTCGTATCTGGCACCAAGACGTTAGCAGTAGATAATTTAAGTAGATATTTGATTGCGATCTGCAGGCCAAGTCAACACTTGGACCTGAACCATTATCCTGGCATCTGGGAATACAGTTTCCATGAAAGGGTCTACAGCAATGCTTAGGTAGGTCTACACTGATGGCAGAACCCAAGGTTTCCCAACAGACCAAAGCATCACATTGCCTCCCATGCTTGCCTCGTACCAGGTCACCTTCTTCCATTGCTTCGTGGTCCAGTTCTGATCCTCATGTGCCCATTGTTGGCTTGGACTGGGGTCAGTATGGACACCCTGACTGGTCTGTGGCTACACAGCTCCACACGCAACAAACTGTGATGCACTGTGACACTTTTCTATCACAACCAGCATTAACTTTTTCAACAGTTTGAGCTACAGTAGCTTGTCTGTAGGATTGGACCACACGGACCATGAGCCTTCGCTCATGTGCTCACAGCGTTCCCTTCCTTGGACCAGTGTTGATAGGTACTGACCACTGCAGACCAAGAACACCCCACAAGAGCTGCAGTTTTCCCTGTCAAAGTCGCTAAAATCCTGATGCTTGACATTTTTTTTTTTTTTTTTACAGAGAAAGCCCATCTGTGTGGCATTCACTGAAATACACAAAAATATGTTCATCACAGGGAGGGTGGACCTTGTTTGAAGGTAACACACACATACCCATTGGCACCAGTCATGAAGTTGTAGATTTCTCTGTAGCGGATAGGATAATTCCATATCTGGACGTCTGTCACCTGACCATCAAAACGTGGGAAATCCATCACAGGCTCACCTGGCCACACATACTGAACACACACACATACGGACATGGACACAAAGATAATATTAGAGACAATGATGAGGATTAACGATGATTACATAAACAGTTTGTAGTCCTACAGTCAAAATATTAAAGTCATTTTCAGACATGGAGAATATTACAACTCTTTCCTTACCAGATTAGGCAGAACCTTCTCGAAGCTAATTTTCGAGCCGCTAAACACCTGGGCCACATTCTTCACGGTATCCACGGTGAGACAGAGTCTGGTCCAGATGTCCGGTTGAACGTTAGGCAAGCACTTTATGTGAGGCTTAAAGAGCAGCGTGGTGTAGTTATAGCCAGATCCCCAGGTATTTCGTCCACCAATGTGCAGAGCATAACGACCAGGGCCACTGGATTCCAGTATCAGAGGGCTTCTGGATGGACTCAGCGTGAAGATTGTTATTTTGGTCGCTTTGAGTTCATCTTCGACGAGGTAACCCAGACACACGGATACACCTGCAGCGTTCACATGGGGACAAACTTAACACATGAAGAGCTGTTTGCTTGTTTAAAACACACAACAAAGACAGAGGTTCAAATCCCCTTTCATGCTTCAATTCAGCATCAGCTTTATTTGCATGAACATCACAACTGATGGTTTAATTTTAACTTTAACCGTCATTTTCATTTTCATTCAATACCTCAGTGTGGTGTTATATTGTTGTTGTTTTACTGTTCGTTTATCTTTATCTTCTTGACTGTATTTATTTTATTGTATTATTGTATATACTTTGTTTAAATTTAAATTTAAATTTACATTTTTTACTCTATTTTATATTTTTATATTTTATATTGTATCGGGCTGCTCTGGGACCAATTTCGTTTCATCCTATGTTTAACATGTGCTGAAATGACAATAAAAACTCCTTGAATCCTTGAATCCTTAATATCAGTACTGAGGAGACCACAGACGGTATAAAGAATGGGCGCCGTATGCACGTTGTCACCCACAGGTTTCTAAAGAGAGAGAAATTTGAGCTCAAACAAGCAATCTGTAACTGTAACTCACCTGTCACTTGTTCTGTAGTGTGTTAGTATGTTGTTTGACAAACATTAAACAGCACGGACAAACTTAAAATAAAACTGTGAATTGAGCAAGTTTGAGGCCTCAAGGACAGAATTCTTCTTCTTCTTATTATTATTATTATTATTAGACAAGATAATATATAACATATAAAGACAAAGTAGTGCAACATACTTACCTTTAGTAGGAGGTGCTGAAGTCTGGGGAGGGTTGGTGGTGGTGGTGGGATGTTGGGTGTGTTTACAAGTTGGGTCAGGAGGAGTGAAAGACAAAGGGGGGGCGATAGGACAAAAAGAGGGGGGATAGAAGGATACTCCCCCTGAAGAAAGATTGAACATCTTCCCGTCTAAATTCAGTCCATGATGTCCTGAAGAAACAAAAGAAGAGAGAGCAAACAAACAAGTTGTCAGACTGAATGTGTAACTGGAAAAAAAAAAATCAAGATACTATGAGTGCATCTAAGAAGGCAAAAAGGAAGTGGTACAAGATACCATAGAACAATGGCTAGGAATTGTAAGAGAGATATATTGTATGGAAAAAATGACCTATACCAGCTTCGACTGAAGGAAAATGTCTCATGGGTTTTGGATACTGTATAAACCCAGGAAACCTGATTTGCATTTAACCGCACAGACTATGGTTACCTGCATACCTCCAGGGTCACACCCAGTCAGATATGACCTGAACCTTTTGAATGACACCCCCGAGAGGCCAACCCAGTTTTCAAGTCTGTTTAATAAGATGCTATGAATAACAGTATCAAAGGCTGCACAAGATTCAGGAGAACCAGAACAGAGAGCTTGTTGGATTCAGTGTTATTTCTAATATCAATATTTATTATCATTATTATTTATTACTTTGACCAGTGCAGTCTCTGTGCTGTGGTGTTCTCTAACATCAGAAGTGTCCTAGTGGATTTAGGAGTTTGCTTTTCCTCCATCTATGCTCGGCTTTCCTACAATTTGTTTGACTGTGTTGACATTATCATTTAATCTTGGAGGCTTACATGTTGGAGCTGCTCATTTTAGTCACAGTGGTGCAGCAAGGTCAATTGATGTGCGTAATCTACAATGAAAACACAGACACCCCACATTCAATTCAATAATGAATTTACCAGGTCTATCAACATGTTGTCTAAAACTGAGATCATCCAAAATATTTTTTTAAAAAAATCAGCCGCCCCTTTGTCGTTCATGTTGCCTATATGCAAGTTAAAATTACCAATGATAAGAATTTTACAGTAGTTTGTGTTAAGAATGGATAAAACTCTGTCAGAAAGTTGGGATAGTGATTTACAGTAGGGTGAGTGCTATTTAAAAACAGCCCTACAAAACAAACATGAATGCATCCATGCTACTGTGATAACGGTCTCTGCCGCAAGTTGACTTCACATGATTGTCAAGGGTGGGGCCTGTCTGCGTGGGTGCAGAGATTCAGCCTGACCTGATATCTAAAGCTGGTCAAAGTATGTTTAATTTCCAGCTTTGTTATTCCACACCTAAAGATGCAATAGCTGCATGGACTTGACATAAGGTTAGCCGAGGCAAATACACTGCGTTCACAGTGCTATGCTGAAGTGTACACCAATGAGAGTGTGTACATTTCTCTGTACATATTTACATTTAGTCATTTTATCTATCTATTATTTCCAGCTTTGTTAGATTCCAAAAGACAAAGACATCTTTTCCTTTATGATTGTCCCTGTGTTACACAAACGGCCGATCGTTATAATATTCAGGATAATTTCCACGCAGTATCTATTTAAACACTGTTAACACTGATGACATCAGCAGTTTGATGGAGTTTAATGAGGGGCCACAGTTATCGGAGAATACGCTGCAGTGGGGTGTTTACTTAAGGACCATTTGAGTATTACAACCACATATTACAACACAAACAGGTGTAAGGTAATAGGCATGAGATAAGTTTAAAGTGGCTGTAGTGTAAGTAGAATAAAAAGTTAAGTTTAAGAGAAGGAACATATAACTATCTGTGTGTAAAATATACACAGGGGCGCAAATACACAGTTTTTGGGGGGTATGCAACAATGCATCAACTATGCATCAATTTCCAGCAGAAGCAGCAGTGCCAGCAGCCCAGCGACACCCAGCAGCAAAAGACTCTGCAAGATAACAAAGTCCTCTTTCTCTTCACTAACAACCTGGCACTAAAGATGTTTTGTCTTCCTCGTCTTCCTCGTCTTCCTCGTCTCCTCTTCCTGACGATTTTCCATCCTTTTCTGGTGAACAAAGTTCAAATGATTGTGAGCAGCGATGTGAGAGCGCAAGTGAGAGTCCGAGCTCAGATTTTTATCCCCGAGCTGAGATTTATCTGATCTCTGACAAGAGATCTGCTGAGCTGCATACGGCATACGGCTTCCCAAAAGAATTCATTAACATGATCAGATGTCTGTATGTTAAATCTAATGTATGTATAAATGTTAATAGTTATTTAACTGATAGTTTTAATGTAGAGAGAGGGGTAAAACAGGGCTGTCCTCTAAGCGCAGCTCTGTATATACTTGCTATCAACCCCTTAATACATTTAATTAATACAGATAAACGTATCTCTGGCACACTCTTTGACCATTCACATAAGGTTGTTGCCCTTGCGTACGCTGATGACATTACAGTCATAATAAAAAAATCAAGTAGAATTAGATATTTTAACAGAATGTATTTATAGTTATGAGCTGGCATCTGGCGGTGAAATTTTAATAAAACCGAAGGAGTTTGGATAGGACACGAGAACGAAAGACAAAATACTAATATACAGATTAATGAAGAAATCAAAATTCAATCAAAATAGTGACATAAACTGGGAAAACTCTCTGAAATTAAAAATGAAGCTAAAAAATGGGAAAATAAAGATACCAGCTACAAGTTGAGAGTAAACATAGTCAAATCCTTCATCCTATCCAAACTCCTTTTCTTGGCTAGTATTTTCCCACCTCCCAACAAAATAGTAATTAAATTAAATAAAATTTGTGTTAATTTAATATGGGGAACTACCAGAGAGGTTGCCAAGAGAAACATTTTATTTAAAAATAAAAAATATGGAGGACTTAATGCTGTAGATATGGATATAAGATTAAAAACAGCGTTTGTTATGTCGCCATTCTAAGGAACCCTGTCTGGATCGGTGACCTCTCAATGTGGAGAAAGAGGAAAGGAAGAGCCAGACAGGGCCCATACTACAAACTAATATATGGTGATTTCATACATCAGTATGAGTCTTTAAACCTGGATTGGTCAGGTTTAACAAGTAAAATGATTTTTTAATAAAATAAATGAATTTAAATATGGAGGTTTCATTACCTACAAAAACATACCTAGTAGTTTAAGTAATTAAATTTTAAAGAATAAAAACCTCTCAGAAAGCGTTCGGGACGTAAAATGGCTCATCACTATTAATAGACTGCCAACCCGGGCAACTGTCTCATGGAGCTGCTTCGTCACTACTAAAATCTGTCCAATGATTTACTGTAATGAGGACGAAACACAGGAACACCTTTTAATAGACTGTTATAGAACAAAAAATGTCTGGTCCTCTTCACAAAAAATTGGCCTCTGTTTTACAATAAATTATACTTCGATAATGTATAATATTTTTCAAGAAAACATGCCTCCTAACAAAAGCATTGCATTGTAAATTACAAATTATGGAAAACCAGATGTGCAATGACTACAAACCAGACAGTGATATCGTTACGCCGTTGGTCTAGCCTAACGTTACTTTTATCCGACTTTCCGCGAGCATGTTAGCTATAAACAGTGAAGTGATCATCATGAATCATGATCAGGTGCTAGTCCGACCGTCGTTTCATTCACAATTCTCGCCCCACATAACAATCATTATGACGAACGGTTTCTAAATCCTCACCTATGACTGTGTATCAGCAAGAAATCACTACAATTTCAGTTTGCCTGACCCAACTAAGTTATGTTAGCCAGCAGCAGCACAGCAGCATCTAACGTTAGCCTTGTAAGTTAGTTCATACCTGTTGCTGTCTTTGTACAAGAAGAACTCGAACTTGTGCATTCGCATTCAAAGACTAAATCAAAGAAAGTTATGTAATATATGTCCATGATTAAAATATCTACCCTAAAGTGTGTGTGTGTCTGAATGTGTCCATACTTGTTGGTGGTGTAGTTCCAGGATGCCGAAAAGCCGAAGTTAGTCTAGAGCAAATGAAGATCAGCGCGGACGACGCTTTAAATCGCATGTTTCTTCTTTCATGTTTGATCCGTGGTGCCGTACCTTCGCTGGGTAAGCGCACAACGCTACTGTAACGGTCTCTGCCACGAGTTAACTTGACAAGTGATCGATACCTGTGCGGCTGCAAAGACACCACCACACAAGCTCCTGATTGGCTCTGCCGTTTCTCGTATGATTGGACGCCCACCCTCCGCCCGTCGCCCCGCGCCCTCCCACTGAAACCCCATCAGGTTGAAAACAGAACAGGATCTCCAAAAGTGGACATAAAGTGTAAGTTACTCAAAGAAATCCGTTACACCTTCACTGGCTCCCAATAAAGCAGCATTACACAGCAATTACAAAGCTCTCAATAATCTTGTAAAGTGTCTTATTATGTCTTCTTCTTCTTCTTTTTCTAATTATTATTATTATTATTATTATTATTATTATTATTATTAACATTATAACATTAGAGCCTCAACGGCGTGTGTGTGGCCCTGGTAATGCTGGATACGAGCAGCCGAGAGGACCGGGATTGGTGCGGCATCCTCGACGCACAGCCAATCAAGGGGCCCAGTTGCATGTGTCACGACTATTTAAACTGCTGCCGCCAGAGATTCCGGTTGGCTTTGTCAATGTTGTTGTGTGAGCTCGCCTCGTAATTTGGAAGTGTGAATGTTAACGGTGGTTAACTCGCTTAAGGAGGTTTGTGTTATACTTCGTGGGACTGGGCAGGGATTTAATTTAGTTTAAAATACTGATTGCACACGCAGAAGATTTGTGTTAGACTCACTAGTTTAGGGGTGCTGGTTTTGCTGTGTTTTGTTATTTGTCAGATTAGATTAGATAGTGAGGTTTTTCTTTCTCGTTTTGTTTAACTCAAGAATAGCATAGGCTCTGTTTAGAGTTCTCCTTTTGTTATATATATTTGTTCTTTTAAACAGCATCCGCTCGCCCTTTGTTCCCTTAGCTCCTCACCTCCTTTTGTTAGAACAATTTGAATTTTCATTTAATAACCTTTGTTCACTAGTCATTTACACCTGGTTTTATGTTACCGCCTCATACCCCTATATCAGGTCGTAACAAATACAATAAAACCTCGGATTACAAATGTGATTTTATACATTCATACTCATGATAATTGAAGTTTTTTTTTCTATAACCATATCATCAAAATTGATGATAGTTGCACCCCAAATAGTCCCACTGTTCATTTCATGCATCAATATATTTTTGTCAGGTGATGGATAGTAGAGATACAGAAGGAGATAGAGGAGGAGAAGCTGAAGGAGGTTAGTCAACTTCATTCAGTGAAGTTCACTAACAAGGTGAAACACAGAATTGGGTGATAATGTTTTGCTACATGCTTTACAACCAGTCAAACCAAAACAGGGAACAGTAAGCTTAAAAGTAGCTGGAGCTGAGCTCCACTGGCTACCCCACAATTTGGGTTGGTTGTAGTTTGGTTTGTGTAGGAGTTTCACTGTGCAGGCTGGCAGGCCCGTCAGGTATTTATGTAATGTAAAATAACAATAACAATATTGTGTGAGCCATTTTTATTGGTTTTTTTTTTTAATAACATAAAATGAAAGAAACAAACAAGTAAAAATAAAGCGAAGGCAGGTGTTGAGTAGCTCAGTTGGTAGATCATCTGCCCCATGTACGAAGGCTCAACAGCAGCTGTAGGTTTGAATCCAACGTGCTGTTCTTTAGTTCAGAATATAATAGATGTTCTGTTTCTGAGATAGTTTGTCATGTTGTAAATCTATCAGTGCAGCCTACATATTTCAGTTTACTGTAGTTTGTTGATCATCCATCAACCATACAGGATATTCTACAGAATCAGTTTACTCAGTTTAATCAGTTTACGCTTCATTTACTATTAATAATTGATTGTTGTTAGTTTTGTCTTATTAAATGAAGAACAGAGATTAAAGCATTTCGTACATAAGCCGCTGTATGTTTCATTAAATCTAAATCAAAAGTCTCTTTCTCGCTTTCTTTTCCTTGAGGTTTGAAAACTTTCTGCTCATCTTCTTTCTCTTTAGATGACGTCCTCTCCCCCTGCTGCCGTTGCCAACACCACTCCTGAGTGACTGTTTGGATTGCTGCTCATACACATCCTCCATTACGGCGTTTCCTCTGGGAGAGTAGCTGATGGAGGACCAGGTGAGGACGGAGCCACGATGTGGCCTAAAAGAAAACACACAATTATACTTTAAAGAGTCTAGAGACTTTATGAATATGTATATTAATTATAATTAATAAGTCTAATATAATTATAATATTAAACTGTATATGAAAGGACATTTAAAGGTAAAATAACTGTTCAAATTTACTTTTGAGCCAACAAAAATAAATTAAAGGTCCAGTGTGTCGGATTTAGTGACACCTAGCAGTGAAGTTGGAGATTTCAACCTAATGAATACTCATGAAGACCCCTCACCTCACCCTTTCCTTTCAAGCATGTAGAAAAAAATTCACATAAAAGGCAAAAGGTCATATCTAGAGCCAGTGTTTGGTTTGTCTGCTCTGGGCTACTGTAGAAAAATGGCGGTTCAACATGGCGGACTACGTGGAAGAGGACCCACTCTCACTGTAGATATAAAGGGCTCATTTTAAAGCAATGAATACACAATAATTCTTATTTTCAGGTGATTATACAACATACTCATGCTGAATCTTACACACTGGACCTTTAATAAAGGACTATGGCAGGCATTGCTCCCTATAGGATACCTTAACTTGGCTTAGCTTAAACATACTGTACACGTCTTTGGTTTGGACACATCTTCTCATTCACTGTTTTTTCTTTATTTTTAATATTTCCTACATTATTGATCAGCACTGGAGCCATAAAAACTATGAAATAACACAATTGTGTGTTACACAAACCAGAATATGTTTTACATTTTAGATTATTTAAAGTAGCATTAGTAGTAGAAGTTTTCTTTGAGGACCACTTTGCACACTTCTCTCAATCAGCTTCATGAGTCACCTTGAAGGGTTTCCCAACTCTCTTGAAGGAGTCCCCTTATGTATGCTGAGCACTTGTTGGCTCTTTTGCCTTTCTACTCTGCAGACTGACTCATCTTCAAACCATCTCAGTTGGAAAATATGTGCATCATATTTAGGGGTGGAGTGGACTTTGAAGGTTTGCGACCTGACACAAACACATACCCGTAGATGCCGCTGACCATGTAGTTGTAGATTTCTCTGTACTGGAGAGGATAATCCCAGATTTGGACGTCTGTCACCTGTCCATCAAAACCTGAGAAATCAATCACAGGCTCACCTGACCACACATACTGAACACACACACACACATACGGACATGGACACAAAGAGACAAAGATGAGGATCAAATCCAACAGTTTGTAGTCTCACAGTCAAAGTATTGAAGCTCTTTTCAGACATGGAGAACATTACAACTCTTTCCTTACCCGATTAGGCAGAACCTTCCTGACGCTAATGCTTGAGCCGCTAAACACCTGGGCCACATTCTTCACGGTGTCCACGGTGAGACAGAGTCTGGTCCAGATGTCCGGTCCAATGTTAGACCAGAACCTTATCTTAGGTTGAAAGAACATGTTGGGGTAGCTGTAGGAATTAAAGGACAGTCCATACGAAAGACCCGAATTGCTCATCAGCCTTAAAGGCCTTGTGGATGGACTGAGTGTGAAGATCGTAGGGCCTGAAACTTGCACGTAGTCGGTGAGGTATCGCAGACACACGGACACACCTGCAGTTGATGTAAAAAAAGTTTAAAATACACAACAAATACACATCAGTACAACCAGTAGAAAAAAAGAAGCAATAATAATCCACCAAAGATGGAGGTTCAGATCTTTTTTCATGCTTCATGGAGTAGCAGAGTGGACAATCAGTTCCCCAGAGCAAGCACACCAGCTCCAGGCAGCGATACCGTAATTCTCCTGCCTCTTTATCGAACATCACAACAACCACTGATGCTCACATTTATTAAGAATGATGTTTCTCAAAAGATGACTGAAGCATGAACAGATCACTGAACAACAACGACGACTTAAAAGTCGACAAAAAAGCAACATGAATGAATGAGCAGACTTTTCAGTTTCTGCTGAAAAACTCAAACTATGGACTATATTTTTAAAATATACATAACAATGAGCTCAAATTACAAATAATTATCTTTATATTCATAGAGTATATTCAGTGTATAAATATTGGCTCGGGCTGATGTAAGCATTTTGAAGAAGAGACTGATAACCAACCGGTGATACCACATTTTACCACTAGGTGTCACACATGACACATCAGACTGGCAAAACCAGAACCCAAACCCAAAAACACTGCACACAGCTTGTATCTGACTTGATCTGTGAGGTTAGGTGGTGTAGAAATGTTTTTATTCTGGTGGAGCTCTTAAAGCTGAGCATTTTGTCGTGCTGTTGACCCTGTGTTAACCTGCAAATGACAAATAAACCTGAAACTTGAACTTGAAACTGATCCCTGAACTCCACCGATTATGTATCCTTCCAAGTTTGCGCCTCCATTTTTAAAACACAACTAGGCGCCCATGGATGCACATAAAATTTATTAGCGTGTAGATTTCATGGTTAGTTATGTTTTAAGTCTATCTGTCGCGTTGTGGTCTGAATGCATTGAATACAGGTGGGGTCAAGGGAAAGATGAATGATTGTTGAGTCTCCTTTCCAGGTCGTCAAATACTGATGTAAAGGGCAGGCCACAATATGCCGTCTTTCCCTTGCTACAACTGACCCCACCTTTAATCTGAACTTTATTCTCACTGTATGATGGCAGGAGAAGAGATTTCTTAACAGGAAAAATACCAGAGAAAACGTCACATCTTAGATTCAATATCCCGACACAGTTTTTTTTGTTTGTTCATGTAGTTTGTGAATGTACTTACCTCTAGTAGGAGGTGCTGTGGTCCACTGACGGGAGGTGGTCCAGGGAGCGTAGGTGGTTGTTGTTGGCTTGGTCGTAGGGATTTGGGAGAAAGTGTTGGTGGTTTTGTATCTTTGGGTTGGGTAGACAGAGCTGTAACGCCAGGGGGTAGTAGAGGGAGAAAGATAAGAGGGATAGAAGGATATTCCTCCACTGTTACGAGACAAAGTGAACATTTTCCCAATTAAATTTAGTCCATGAGGTCCTGGGGAAAGAAAGAGGAAGAGATAACACACAAACAAGTTGTCAGCAAAGTAGGACGTCGTTTCACTTGTGCATCCTATAAATGTTTGGCGTTTTTATGTGTTTACTTTTTAAAGATGCTGTATGTAAGAATGTGAAAAAATTTACATGTATTAATTGCTTTGTATTGTCAAAGTGTGAAGTGATTGTAACATAACCTTCTCTGACTTTCTGTTCTGCATAATAATAACCCCTCCTCCTTGCTCGACTGTTTGTTCTAGAATCCAAGAACAAACATATCCAAGGATATAAAGGATGTCGTTTAAGTCAACAAACGACTGCACCCACGAGCACAGTGAGTCTAATATTACTGCAAAACGTGTGAAGCATTGTGACATTGCAGTTTTTTTCCTGGCTAATATCAAGAGGCAACCTCTGTGGCTGTGAAGAAGAGAAAGATGTGGATCATTGACAGACTTGAGATGGGCTGAATGAAGCCAGGCTGCATGAACCGGCTGCAAAGTGCCGTCTATAAAAACTGAATTTTATTGTTGGTTTGGACGTACAAGTGTGATGCTGTTTCATTAGTCCATACCCTGATATTTAATGCAATTGATTCTGCAGCCTAAAGTTGTTAAGCCTCACTATACATACACTATAATAGTACACTATTATACACTATAATAGTCTCTCTCCATCCCTGCCACCATCCACAATTATTATCTGTTTTATAGCTCCTCCATTTTCTTTTTTCTTAGGAGGAAGTTATTCAATCAAGAAATTGCAACAACAAAAGTACTGTTTTACTATTGTTGTTAACCTGATTGACCTGTTTGAACACTTGTTTCCTGACACTCATGCACTCACACATACACACTTGTTATCTGACTGCAGCACTAATAAAACAATATTCACACATTTTCACAGGGTTGGACATGTAGCACAGTTTGCGTTCCTCTAAACAATTAAATCTCTAAAGTGTAAGTCTGCATTTAACCAGGAAGTCATTTCACATGTTTAAAAATCTCTTATGTTTGTGTGTGTGTGTGTGTGTGTGTGTGCGTACCTCTTGTGGTCCATGGTGTTGTAGGTTTTGTAGTTGGCTTTGTAGTTGGTTTTGTAGTTGGCTTTGTAGTTGGTTTTGTAGTTGGTTTTGTAGTTGGCCTTGTAGTTGATGCAAAACCAGTAGTCATAATGACCAGTGCCAACACCACGGGAACATAAACCAGCTTCATCTTCGTCCTCACTAGACCAAAGCGTCTGCGGTGAAGTGTCCGTGTGTCCTCGCTCTTCCTATCTGCCTGAACAAGCTCCTCACTTCCTGCTTCAGACCAATTTAAGTTTTCATTTCTCTGTAAAGAAACTCCCTCTCTCTGTCTGATTTATTCACCCTCCCACCAGTGTGTTGAAATTTGATGCTGAGTTTTCCCATTTACATTTACTTACTGTTACACTGCACAGCTTTAAGCCACTTTTTAACTCCTCATTTATTTAAAATTGGTGACTAGTTACTTCACAGATTCATATTATTATTCTAAGCTATCATATTGGGGGGGGGGGGGGGGTTTAATAAGAAGACTTAATAAGAAGACTTAATAAGAAGACTGTGGACATCTTTGTGATGCAGAGTTTGTTGTGATCTAACATAGTTGATGACTGGTAATGTGACATCAGTATACATATACTATATGTACGGCATATGTAGGTCCAGGATAGAGTTGAGACGTTCCTTCTTTGCTCTGTGAAGCCCCAGTGGTTCCTGTATTCAAACAAAGGGGATACAAAAAAAGAGAAGAAGGGGCTTGAGTGGAAGGGATGTGAAAACTGAGACAAAGAGGAAGTGGACGGATGTGGAAATGGGATGAGTTCAAGACATGATCTTTGTTCCAGAACCTACTTATAAAGCTTCATACGTGGAATATAATACAATACCAAAAACAACTATGTGTTTATTGATGTGTCATCCTTTCATGTTTTTGCAGTAGTTTCTCCTTCATGCTTGGTGAGGTGAGGGGGGTGCAATCATATAATATTTTTGCACATTTATTGTTTTTTTGGTCCGTCTGTTTAATAAAGTAATTGTTGTTTTTTTTTTTTTTTATCTAAAATAGGAAGATGTTCATTAGAAAGTGACACACAAGTAGCTTGGTCGAAAACATATCTCCATAGAGACAGCTGGAAACACACACACTGTGAAGTACTTCAGTACTGACCATTTCTGGGAAGGAATTTAACCCCCCTCCCCCCACCGAGAGTGTCTGTTTGCAGCTTGTGCGATGTGCTTCTTCACCCAAAACTAAACAGTTTGAATCTGAGCCTTCTGGTTCACCCACAGAATGCTGAAGTCTAGTTTGAGTCTGTTACAAACTGTGCAAAAAAAATTGAAACTGAACCAGCATTATTGTTTAGATTTGCATGTTCAGTGTCAGTTTAAAGTTTATTTATGGTGGACGAAGAGGAGAGGATCTGATCATACAGTGTGCTGTATTTGGACAGTTCAGTTATAGTTCATGGAGCATCAGTCAGCACTGACTGTGTTGTATTAAAAATAGGACACTTAATGTTGGGGCTTCTATGTTGCATTGTTAACTGTATGTGTAGTGATGCTGAAAAGATCGAGCCAGCCAGGAGTCGAACCTAGAATCTTCTGATCCGTAGTCAGACGCGTTATCCATTGCGCCACTGGCCCTGATAATTGCCTTGGGACTTCTATTCCCTCTCACATGACTTACAGGCTCCTTCCTGAGATTCTCTCGCTTTAGATACGGCAAACGTGAACGGAGGCATGAGAAGGCTACGCTGGAGCAAAACGTCTCAGCTCCACTTACCATCTAAATCTAGAGATCCTGGCTCCTGCACCCTGATGCCCAGCAGACTGACAAAGCCCCCGAAGGAACGACGGAACATGCCAGTGGATCCACCTGCTGGTGTCGGTGTGACATTTTTTTTTTTTTTGCAGCACTTGAGTCACATCTCCAACAGCCTCTTGCTGTCTGCGCCCTCACCTGTCCTACTCATCTTCCCAATCTCAGTTTCCTCAGGTTGTCCCGTCTATTACCACAAATCTACAAAGATTTGTATGATATGGCCACGGGTACTGCCAGGAATTCTGGGCCCCATGACTGAAAAATCTAATTTTTGGCAGGTGAAAATGCCCATTTTGTGTTGTAATGCTCCTTTACAAGAATTTCAAGCTGTCTTGTGAGCTCAGATCTTTATATTATGAAGCTCCACGATGAGATCAAGTCATATT
>JAATJX010001712.1:0-10663 GCA_028641955.1 Protonibea diacanthus | reverse complement strand
TAGGGGGAGTTGTCGTTGTAGTAGTTGTAGTAGGGGGAGATGTTGTGATTGTAGTAGGGGGGCTTGTCGTGGTTGTAGTTGTAGTAGGGGGAGTTGTTGTAGTTGTAGTAGAAGGAGTGGTTGTAGGTGTGGTAGGGGGAGATGTTGTGGTTGTAGTAGGGGGGCTTGTCTTGGTTGTAGTTGTGGTAGAGGGAGTTGTTGTGGTTGTAGTAGGGGGGCTTGTCGTGGTTGTAGTTGTGGTAGGGGGAGTTGTGGTTGTAGTAGGGGAGGTTGTTGTAGTTGTAGTTGTGGTAGGGGGAGTAGTTGTGGTTGTAGTAGTGCTGAGATTATCATTATTTTGTTTCAGTGGTTTGGTTGTAGTAGGGGTGGTTGTGGTTGTGGTTCCATTCAGGTCAGGAAAACCTAAAAGAATGAGAGTATGATGACATAATTAAACCAATACGAGGTGATGACATTAATGCTCATGCTCTTGGATCAGATACACAATAAAAGCTCACAACATGACAGGATAAGACACTCATTTTCTATCTTGGTTACCTGGAACCAGAAGAGTATGCAGGTGGCTGATTAAGGGGCTTTTGCCGTCTTTACAGAACTGTCCACTAAAGTCAGCCAGGTCCAGAGACCAGACAAAGGCTCCTCCAAAGTTGTTTGTTTTTAGGTAATTCACCTGAGAGGATCAGGAAGAAAACACTTCAGCGGCTGAAGTCATGTTGACAAAATATTTATTTAACCAGATTCATGTACAAGCAATAGTTTAAATTAAGCATCTGATTACCTTTGTATCAATGCTGTCTTTGTTGTCAAATCCAACCCACTGATTTTCTGTGGTTGCATACGGAACTCTCTGATCAGGGATCACCTGGACTGTTACTCCTTCAAGATAAAGGCAAGTCTGAAAAGAAGGGTTAAATGGCACAGTTATGAATGTATGTATAAATGTATATATAACACAAACAGAAATGTGTTAGAGGAAATGTAGTAAAAGTTTCAGCTTTCAGTTTTACCTCATAAGAGGCCCAGAATCCGTCTTCACCGGTGTAGCACCCGTCCTCACCAGGACCACTGGCTGGTGCTCCGACATCGCTGGAATTAGAGGAGAGGGTAAAAGCTCGCCCATATGCTGCTAACCCCATGTTTAGCTTTTCTGTAGGTGCTCCATAGACATGCCAGTACTGCATGGCAGAGGCCTAAAATATGTAAAAGAAAAAAACAATCAGAATGGAAGACCATCTCTAAATACAAAGACATTCAGGCAGTTAAAATATGAACCCTTATACTTGCAGTGTTAGAGTAGATTTTGTCTCCAGTGTCTTTGGATCCCCGGAATAACGGGCTGTGGTGTCCTATGACATTTTCCCATGGGCCGCGAAAGTCGAATGTCAGCACGTTAATGAAATCCAGGTGCCTGATAAGACGCAGAGGACAACATGTTCACCAAAACATGGTAACATCTCATCATATAATGTCAATAATTAAATAACATTAAATTCATTTTACATTGCAATCTTTTCGACTTCATAACTGGCATCAATAGTTGCTCTCTCAGCAGAGACACTTGCAGCGACAATTAATCTGTCACGGTTGTTTTTTGTTCCCTCAGTCTCAAAGGCGTCTTTGAGTTCCTATACAACAAAGAAACATGGTTCAGTCTTAGGTGTAAAATCTTCTGTCTTAATACATGGCTGATACACTATGGCACATTTCTGTCAGTGTCCTTCCCAGAGCAGAAATTCAGGATCTGACCTTGCACAGCTGTGTGAATCTCAGCTTGTCTTGTGGTACACTGCCGGCTCCTCCAGGGTACCTCCAGTCAAGGTTTATCCCATCAAACCCATGTGCTCTCAGCAGTGTGATTGCAGACTGAATGAACGTTGCTCTGCCTTGAGATGTTGACACCATTGCACTGAATCTGGTAAACGTTTGAACAGAATATTGCACGTACTGAATTTAAACGCTCTGATTTGGTAGCACAAAAACATGGCCTCAGATGATGGTGATGATGGAGATGGTCTGGTTATGTTTTCCACATAAAGTTAGTAGTTACTGACCTCCGTATTGCCATACAATAGATATTGCACAAGTATAAGTGAAAAGGAGTGAAATAAACATGCATGCATCAGGTTTCAGTCTTCCTGTTGCTTGGTTCGTTGGTTGTTTAAATGTGTATGTGGGTTAAATGTTCTTGTAAGTATCTTACTTTTTTATGTCAAAGGTGATTCCACCAACTGCCAACAGGGTTTTGAGCAGTGGATTTCTGTGGGAGGATAAAAGTTTAATAATGATTGTTAAACAAAAATACCTTTCAGCATCATCTCATCAGTATTAATTGACTAAGCACTGACTTGGTTTTGAGTCCATTAAAGGACTGATAACGTTGAGTATCCGCTGCATTGCTGGGGACCAGCTCACTTTGGTTGTTGATGTCAGAAAAAGCGTAGATCAAATGGGTACACTGGTTAGGGTCAATATCTGAAATGGTGAACTTCCCATCCTCTTCTCTGTTTTCAGCCAAGCTGTCATAGTAACACACCAGCCTGTTGGAAGAGACTGAGACATGGAAGGAAAATGTGTAATTAAAAATCAATTATATTTCTTAAGCAACAAATTACACTACAGAATATATCTGCTGGTAAATTTGTTGATTATGCTGACTGCGTGTCATGAACGTACCCAAGCTGGCGATGATCAAACAGAGCCCTACAAAGTGGGAGGCATGGTCAGTGTTAAAAACAAACAAGACATTTAAACCAAATAGCAATATTTAATAAAAGACCGACACTTATATTGAGGTGTTGGTAGCAAGCATTATCCAGTCTGTTATAAGGGTCTTCCTTTAGTTAACAATATGGTAATAAACTATATAAGTGTCAATAATAGCATCACGAACATGTATTGTTACAGCATAAAATATTTTAAGCATTTATTAGTAAGATGTTAACAGTTTGACTGATTAAGAATGTTATTAAAAAGTATAATGAGTTTACTTTGTACCATATTTGTTGAGTTTAAATAACCTAACCTAACATATTGTTAAACCTTTACGCAGCTTTTGATTTTTACATTACGTTTATTACCATTTATTAACAGTTAATGTCACTTTTTGAGAGTACCATCTATAGTGAAAAAAGGTTTATTCATGTTACTAAATCTTCAGTTGTTCTTTTCTTTCATTTTTTTTTTATCTACAAATGTCTGTTCTAATGTTCTGTCATGTCATTGTTCATAAAAATGTAAATAAAATGAAAGACAACAGCACACAGCACAAAAACACACAAATAGCAGCCACAAATTTAGCAATTCAACAGCAACATGTCTATCCTGAAACAATGTCACGTAATGGGGACACCGTTTCCGGAAAGATTTGCCAGTGAATTGCTCTAAATGCATTTTTTTTCAGTCAGAAGCAGCACAAACCAAATTTAATTTATTTTATGTTCCCAGTCTAATATGAGAGACAAAATATGAATAAACAAAATCTAGCCATGCAGATTATATTCTGCATTTAAGGAAACATTTACTTGATCAGCGTGTCTTACCTGCAGTTAGAGCGAGCTTGACCATGTTGTTACTATGTGGATAAACAGAAATAGAAGAAATTTTGTTTAATATGCAGAGAAAAAATATAATTTTTCAAACAAATCCTCACTCCGAGGAAGGGTTAGGGTTAATGAATCATGAGTGCTGCACTGTATCCAGCAGTGCATTATTTCACAATTACTCATCAGAAAAGATAACTATGGCTAACTATGAATCATCTTTTTACATACTGTCTTAATAGTGTTGAGACTTGCTACGAAGATACTGCTACACGACAGAATAATGCAAACAAGTTGAGGTGTAGTACAAGTCAAGTAACTTTCTCTCACAGCGTGGTGTCACACCTAAAAAGTACTGGAACAATTATTTAGATATTGTACATAGCTGGCATTTTTTCTGCAAATGAAATAGCTGTTGCCGACACCCAAGTGAAGAGTTTAAACCCCTAAAGCTGTATAAATGTAGGTATACACTGGAAGACACATAAGAAGAACTAGTTTGGCAAACATTTCAAGATGTGAACCGACTGCTACATCGTGAATTTACTTAATTTAATTTATTATTATTTTCATTTCCAGTAATACAATTCAGTCTTTTTTTTTTTAGTTATCAGCTAACTTGTTGTTTGGAATGAGCTTTAATCCCATAGAAGATCTGATCAAATGAGGTTTGGTCTGACAGGATGGTTACTCTATGCTCATAGTCAATCAGCTTTGATCAATTATTTGTCTGTTTAATGAAATGTAACACCACGTTCAGCCTGAAAATGACCGTGGCATCTCCGTAACTGATATATACAATCATTTATCACAATAGATTCAACCAAATATGTACAGTGCCTGATGATTAAAAGGTGTCTACTTTAGCAAGCCAGTTAAAGATATGGAGCAGCTCTAGCAATACGCATACATATACACAGCATCGACTAATAATCAGTGAAAATGTGGTTCAGTAAAATAATAGAAAAGTGAATACTTACGAAGTTAATGGTGAAAGAAGCATATACTATCTCTACTGTGAATGACTGAAGACTGAAGGATGCCTGGCCCTGCAGTTTTAAATCAGTTAGAAGACAAGGTGTGGTAATTAATAGGGTGTGGATGATTAATTACTGGGACAAAAGGAAATAGTCATCTTATGCCAGGCCCTTTTGATTTTTTAATTAAAAGTTGACTTGAACTGTAGTAGCTTAAATAGCATTATACAATCATGTTGACATTTCTTTCACTCTTTAAGAGAAATATGTGCTAGAGACCAACAAAAGGACTGACAATCAACAATACGGTCCAACTGTGGTTTTTATTATGTTTCACATTCCAAGCTATGAGTTGCTTGCAATTGCCTTTTTAAAACTATCTGTACTGTGAGCAGACATCCCAACGCAAACTTAAAACCACTGACACCCCACCTCTGTGGTATAGTTTGAGACTGTACTTCTTGGTGTGGTTGCAGTGATTGCATTATACAGAAAAATTAAGAATGAATTATTAAATAAAATGTCCACATAACTAAGTCTACATTTGAAGTCAAGTCTACATTTGAACATTGAACAGTAATGGTTGAGGTGGCTGTTGTGTTTTGTTTTATGTTTAGTCGTGGCACACATTCACTTTAATTATAGCAGGTTAGTGCATTCGCAACAAATTGATGTCATTCGCAGTGTTAAAAAAGTGAAAAATAATGTGTGCGTAACGGCTTCTTCAGTGGCCCGTGTTACACCCTTCGCCCAATTTTCATGAAAACAATATATATATATTCAAAACACTGTCATTAAAGACTCTATGTCATAAGTAACAAAGCAAAGAACAATTGAGCATCAGCATCATCATCCTCATTACGTAGGTCATGTTTAATTACATAGTCGTTAAACCAGCAAGAACACACCCACATAAAGGATGAACCAATTAAGTTATTTGTTGTTACAGAACAGTTTGATCAAAAAAGCCATGCCCGAAACAGTGTTGTAAATTACACACAAATTACGTTCACACCCAAATGGGTACACATACCTACCACACCATTGTTCTCACTCATTGTTCTGGACACAGGACTGTGTATTCACAAGCATCCTGTACTACTTTAATTGAATGGACACACTTTCCAAAAAACACTGTTGTGTTAGCTTAAGTTATAAGCTAATGTATGTAACTTATGAAGTCATGTGTGTTTACAGTGGCTCACAAACCAACTTTTAATTTGTCAGTTGATTAAGTTAAGTTGAAACTTTATTAATCATGTTTGTACACACAAATTTATTCCTCCGCATTTATCCCATCCTGCTGGCACCTGTTGGAACACACACATAGACAGATGCCATATATATACAATTCACAGCGCCCGGGGAGCAGATGGCGGGGGGTACTGTGCCTTGCTCAAGGGCACTTCGGCCGTGGGCAAGTAGATGGACTGCCACTCCACCAGCTGTCAGTTCACCTTCCAATTTTTTCAAAAAAATCGTACCACCAACCTTCGGGTTATTGGACGACCCACTCTACCACTGACCTGAGCCACGCCCACCATGTTTGACCATATACCTGCAAAATTAATTCACAGTTTTAGCTGTAATGCTAATTAAAAAATGTTAGCATGCTATCATGTGACGAGTCACATGTGACAAAGAATTAATTGAAGTGTCAAGGGTGTGTGTGTGTGTGAGAGAGAGACAGAGTGAGTGTGAGTGTGAGTCACGTTACAACAGAAACGTGAGAGAAAGAAATAGCATGGAAGCATGGATGTGTAATAGACCTGAATGTCAGACCCAAATATGGCAGTCAGTCAAATGAGAATTGCTTCCCTGAGGCATACACCAAAAGAGGTTTTCTGTTTATGTGACTGATCTGTAGCTACTGTGCCAAGTTAATAAATAATAATAGTAATTATGTTTTTCATATAGCACCTTTGAAAACGAAGTTGTAGCTTTACGGAGCAGAGGACGCAACAGAAGGCAAACAAGTTAAAATTGAGAATAAAACACTACAAAGACAAAGATAGATATATATAGAATGGGGGAATAAAAAGGGAAAAACTTGCATTAAAAAGGCAAGTATGGCGTTAAGGGTAAGGATAGAAATATGATAAAAGAATGATAATAAGATAAAATCTCCACTTCAAGTCAAAATTGATGTTTAAGCATATGTCTGGCACAAAATGTCACATGTACACCAGTATCTGGCCTAGCAATACTTTAAAAAAAAGTCCTTTTTGAGGTGTTTTTGGGTATTCTTCAAAGTTGATATATCATATCAGGTTCAGGCACTTAAAATCTGAACTGAATACATCAACGGACCCAGATACCCATGCAATGAACGAGACTGAATCATTTATCATTCCAATCTCAACCCAACTTCACTGAATTCACCAAGCTGTCACACCACATAGCAAGTCACCTTCAGTACATGCCCAAATGGCTACAAGAAAATCAACAATAACAACACTCCTAGCAGGATATACAGTAGAATAATATGAATGTCAAGAGTTATGAATATAAAATAATTTTAAGACATATTTTTAAAACATTTTAAATGTGAGCTTTTTTTAAAGAAAATTTGCTCACTAAACATTTTCTGTTTTACGCTGTGTAAAAAGGTGTGTATTTAATTTGACTGTATGTTGCTCTCCTGATGTGTTGTTTTGTTGTTTTAAAATTAAAAAAAGAAAGAAGGAAACTCATTAGGAAACCAAACCAATGCGGAACAAAAACTCACAGGAAAAAACGCCCATCAATTAAAATACATTATGTACTGAAGAGACACAAACCAGAAACATGACATGGTACATTTCTAATCATTAGGCAGTTTTAATTAGGTTGTACAACCAAAATAACTAAAAAATACCCAAACACAACTAGAATGGATTCAAGATGAAGTTAGAAAATCCCCATTTTGCATGACTTGGGACGTTGGATTTGGTTCTTATTTATGTAGGTCAGAAACCATGAAGCACTTGACCTGGACCTTGACCTGTTGGAACGTGATTTACTGGTACAACATGTTCAAATCTGCATGTTTGGCAAAGGACTCCATGTGCTTCCATTTTAAAGAACGTGAGGCTTTTCATAGTTTGTATGGATAATTAAGCAGACAGGTTAACAGTAGTCCAACCTGTTTTGAAATGAGTGCATGAGATAGTTTCTCAGAATCAGCTGTATGAATCCTGGATTTTTGATGAGTGAAGTTGAAAGTGCAAAGTAATGTTTTGTTCCCAAGTTGCTTACTGTATTTTGAAACTAGTTACTCCACATGGAAATATTGTTTTGTGTGTGTGCGTGTGTTTTTAAGGCCTACAACTAGTAGTTGTGGGTTGTGTAATGCAGTCTTGTCTTTCGGCTCTTTTTGGCATTCAGCTGTCTGTATATCCAGTAATTCATATAATTAGTGGTTGTCTACACTCTGGTGTATTTATATAGATCATGCCACTCAGAATGATGTGGTCCCATCAAATAAGATGTAAAAGACATATCTTGTAATAATCAGGTGAATGGATGGTGTATCAGGTCTCACTGGGTTAATTAGTGCCCTATTTTATAAATAAGAACCAAATTTTTTTTTATTGAGGTTTCAACTTAAGAGTTTGTCTCAGACTTATATTCATCAAACATGGTAATCACTGCCTCAATTAGATCGCCCAACACAGTAATGTCAACAGGATTTCTATTAATGTTTTTCTTTGTTTTTAGCTGTATTGATGTCTATATCTTTGTATGTATATGTATGTACTGTATGTATGTATGTATGTATGTATGTATATTAAGAGCAAAGTGAAAACTGGGGTCAAATTCCCTGTGTACTCACACCTGGCCAAAAAAGTGATTCTGATTTCCCTCTGCAGTTTTTTGAGATGGCGAGTTTTATTCCTTCCTTCTGTTTATCACAGATTATGTATTTTAGCTGTTTTATGTTACACACACACATCCTGTAACAACATTGCCATCTAGTGACAATGGACAGAAATATCTATAACCACTGTATTAATCTGTGATTTATTAAGTTGAAGTATATTTGATGACTAGTGTGTAGGACTTAGTGACATCTACCGGTATAGTTGCTGCATTGCAACTGCCTCGCCTCACCCTCTCCTTCTTCATACGTAGGACAAACTACAGTGATTGAGAAATGTGCAAATACAAAAAGCCCTACCTAGAGCCAGTGTGATTTTGGCAGTAGAAACATGGTGGACTCTGTAGAAGAGGACTTGCAGTGTGTGTAAAAGGCTCATTCTAAAGTAACAGACATATAACAATTCTTATTTTCAGGTGATGATACACTAATAAAAACATATATCATATGCATATTATGATCCATTTCTGACATGTTCTGTAAATAAATCCCACTAAATGTTACACACTGGACCTTAATGTAGTTAAGAGAGTGGCTCTGATGTCAAGACATGTCTGACAAACATGTTTTGGTCCTGTGTCTTGTAATTCATACCTTCATTTGAATAGCTTGTGCCAGTGCCAGTGAGGCACCTTGTTTCCATGGTGTACTGTGTTTTTATCTCACAAACACATAATAGACAAAAAAAACATGAAACTTAGTATTCAGTATTTTATTTTATCAGTATTTTATTAATTTATTTTCATTAACTTATTAAATTAGTGTGTAATATTTATTAGTATTTATTTACATTTAAACATACAGTATATAAATAAGTGCATTGCATCATTATGTAAGACAACTGTGCAGTCCCTACAAGGGAAAAACCAACAAGAAAAACCTATATTATGAAGTTAGATACAATGCATAGCAATAGTATACATGTACAACAACCATGTCATAAAATAAAACATGTCAGATTAAAGCATGGCAGAAAAACAAAACAAAACAAGAACAAACCCAACTAACACCAACAGGACAATAATTGTAATGTCACCGTACAAGTTGTTTGTATATATACACAATTGCTTGAGATGACGAAATTACCATTGCATGCTTCTAGTTAAATGTCCTACTTTAATTATGTAATATCACTGTAGCAAGAACTTTTTCCATGTTCCAGAAATTTTACCCAAAAGATGAATATCCCTAACTTTTTGTGAATGGTGTATATATTATAGATGAATAATCATACATGTGCACACCATTGCAATTGACGAAAATATAATAACAATTAAATGATGTTAGATGCTACCATGACCTTGACATTTCAGTGTGGACAAGGAGCTCATGAAAATACATCTGAAAATGCTAGAGCTGATATTTGATGTTTAAATTGTGTTTTCTACCTAAGTTAAGATTAGTAAAGCCAGGCATAGCCATTATTTTTTGCATATAACTCAACTGTGAATAAACAGTTACTAACAAGAAATTTGACATATAACAGCTTTGACAATGACAATGTCCCCCATTGTAGAAAAATACAGAAAAATAAATGTCACCACTTACAGACAGTGAAATGATTCGTGTGTAAGTTTTCAGGGATAGTTGCAGCAATCACAAATTATCTTCTAAAATTATTTTTCGGGCAATCTTGGATGTAGGATCTACCATTGACACAGCTGAAAAAGCCATCTGGGTCAGAGTGATGGCGGTAACGCCCGTCCTTCTTCCTGTCACAAAATCCATTTCCACTGTCCTATGGTAATGGGAGCTGTCTTGGCTTTGGTAGAGGAGGTTAAAATTGTAGTTGGGGAGTTGTTGTGGTTGTGGTAGGTGGAGTAGTTGTGGTTGTAGTAGGGATTGTTGTGGTTGTAGTAGGCAGAGTTGTTGCGCTTGTAGTACGGGGAGTTGTTGTGGTTGTGGTAGGGGGAGATGTTGTGGTTGTTGTAGTGAGGGTAGTCGTGGTTGTAGTTGGGGGAGTTGTCCTGGTTGTGGTTATGGTAGGGGGAGTAATTGTGGTTGCGGTAGGGGGAGTAGTCGTTGTAGCAGTATGGGGAGTAATTGTGGTTGTTGGAGTTGTGGTTGTGGTAGCAGGACACGTAGTTTTTGCAGTAGGACATCATAATTTCCCTGGTGAATTGTTTCCTTGGGTGCCACAGTCTATAAATTGACCTTTGTTATTAGGGTCGGGGACACGCCCATTCTTCTTTCCGGCACAAGGATCTGGTGTGGTAGCGACAGTTGTGGTTGTAGTCGGGGGAGTAGTCGTGGTTGTAGTCGGGGGAGTTGTCGTGGTTGTGGTAGGG
>JAATJX010001660.1:0-13299 GCA_028641955.1 Protonibea diacanthus | reverse complement strand
ACAGGGAAATCAAAGACACAAAACAGTACCTGTGGAGGGAGTTTAGTGTCAACAAGAGCGCCGGCAGATAATGACAGAAAGAAGAGTACTTCTGAGAGTTTTTATCCTCGTGTTGGCAGTAGAAGAAGTAACAGTGGGCCTGATAGAAATAAAAATGGTCATCTTAGGAAGGAGCAAAGCTTAGTAGCCACAGTTTGACTGTTTGACATCATGTCTGATACAGCTAGGGCTGTCAAAAGTACTTTGGCGATACTGCATGTTTAAAATGAAGCAGTCTCTTTTCATTTTTGTTATCATGACCAGCTTACATACTACACATGGACTGTGTCTGGTTCTCGTTAGATTTTCAAATACAACATGATTTCCGTACAAATTTGATGTATTTTCTTTTCATGCCACTTTACACTTTTGCACTTTGTTTTAGAGAGAAATATTGTAGTTTTTAATGTACTATATTTATCTAACAGGTTTACTTTCTGTACAAATTAAAACTTGCTGCTTTTTCTTTTTGCTCTGGGTAATTGTGACAGTATTTCTTACTATATTACAAACCATTAATCAACAAAATGATTTGCATATTACATCATAATTAAAATAATTAGCTGTTAAAAATGAGCTCCACCTCGACTAACTACAACAGTAACATGTTGCTAACACATGAAGATCTTAATAATTATCTAATGATATAGCTCATAATAGTATAACCATAGAAAGGTGCCATTTTTCTGAATTAAGTACTTTATTTTGTAATGCAGTATTTTTACAGTGAGTACTTGATACTTCCTCCACCACTGGTAAATATCATCAGTCCTGTTTGAAAGCTTTAAAGATTTTACCATTATTATGTTTTTATACTAGGCAATTTTAATTAAGGCATGACACACCCAGTACCTTTTATATTATTAAGAGATACAGACCTATTTAAAGGGTAACAAACATTCTTGCTAAGAATCATGAGAAAATACTTTTGCCTGTGTGTGACACTAATATCAGTGTACGTCAGCTGAAAGAAAAGAAGTGATTCCACATGTTTAGTATTGAAGAAAGTAAAAATGTTGCATCTATCACTAAATCCCAAATAGCAGACAAGAAAATGAGACAGTGCGGACGTGTCTCAACAGATGAATCAAGTAAATACAGCATAAAGTAGATGTGATGTCAGGGTAAAAAATTGTTCACATCCAAAATTTCACTTGCTTATTTAGTAGAAAGAAAACAAAAGGAAAAATTCTGAGCTTCAACATGATCATTATGTAGTTTTAACTTATTTAACTGTAATGAGCATAAATCTTCAGAGAGATAAGTACCGTGGCGTAATGACTTCAAAGTTTTTCTACTCTGGTGTCTTGATTTGACGAGAACGTTGTTCCATCACCATTTTCTTCATGTCTGGGTCTGCTGTGATGTCACCCATTTCAAGCTCATTTCCTGGACCGGCTAAAGGATCATACTGGTGTCTGCAAAAGAGTCCAATGGGAAAATACATTACAGTGCAGCGGATGTTCTTGCTGCATTAGTAACAGAAAGTTGTGACCAGAGATGAACCTGCGTTTTTTTACTTCAACAGAAGCCAGAGAACCAAAAAGTAAAGCAAAAGATGGAGATCTGTTTCTGGTGGTCAGTCACTTAGGCAGCCATTACTGGGAACTCATTTTTACTTATTGTCAACAGCAGTAAATGTACTCACTGTTTCAGGTGCTCCTCAATGGCCTTGCGTTCATACACGGTGCCGTAAACCGTTCTCACAGGCTCAATAAACATCTTCTTGGTGAGTGGACAGATCAGGTGTTGGGGTACAAATTGTTGCACAGGGTCCACCAATTTCTTTAAATAAAATAACACAACATAAAATATTACACCAGACATGTTAGGAGTGTCACAATTCTGTCCATTTTCCTAATTTAAATCAACAGATCATTAGTTTTATGGCTTCAAATTCTTATTTAATCCATATTCACTTTCTCCATGTCATCCAGTGAGTGTCCTGCTGTTTCCTCTGTATGTTTCTCGGCTTGTTGTTCATACGTCTCACGGTTCGTCAGGAATTCTTCGGCCAAAATGCTTTCAAAGAAATGAACAGATCAGATTTTCTACACTCGTTTATTGTAATGTCTAACAAGAAGAGTTTGTAGTTTGAATAAAATCTAAGAGTTTTTAGCAGAGCTTCTCTACCGCATGGCATTTTATTGTGCAGCAAATATCTCTTGATAAAATTATTTTTGGTGCCTGCCTACGTTAATACAAAGCATGACTTATTACTGAATGTGTATTATGCGTCACCTGTCCAGTGGATCGTCAGGCTCTGGGATGATGAGCAGTCCATACACAGCTTCTAGGATCTCTCTCATGGTGATGTGGGCATTGTAGTTGCGGTCGAATATGTTGTGGCAGATGCGTCCCACACTGTTGACATTGCAGTGGTACACCTGTCATCATGTTAAGAACAACAAGGTGCATAGCTAACATCATTACTACTCATGAAGTAACATTACTTCATGAGTAATGTTTAGAACTGCAACAAAAAAATAAAGAACTCTTTTAGCTGTTTGTATTTTGTCAGGATACTTGTGTGACAAAGCGGACGAGCGGAGGCTTCACTGGGTAATCGGGACCAAACTGGCAGTACAGCTCAAACACTCCTTTCTCGTACGGCGTGTCAGGAGGACCCTCCATGAGAATCTTCCAGAACGCTGAAATTTTTGGAAAACAGCTTTAACTTTATTGCCAACATGTGCTGAGATTATCAACACTAAGACAGATTATTACATTTTTTAAATTATATATACAGCATGTTATACTTAAATCTGACAAAAGAAGACAAGAAAAAAACAAACATTGTGATGTGCAAAGTAAAGTATTGAGTTTTTAATATGAAAGGCATGCTGTGTTTGCCTTTATGCATACAGACATAAAAACATTACAAGATGCATTAGACTTAAATGTCACTTACTGAAGTCTGACTCTGATGGAAAGACTCTGAAGAAGGGATGAGGGTCGCAATGCAGACTCCTCAGCTCCTCCAGGATACGTTTGTCTTTCTCCAGTAAAACCCCCCGTGGTTTTAACTTTTTCAGAGTGCTGCTTAGAAATATTATTAATGCTTCAAATGTAATACAAAGGTAATACAAATAATAAAATATACAATATAAAATATATATGATGATTGACTGTTTGAAACCATAGGACTAAGAGGCCATACCACCTCTCTCTTTATCAACAACACTGTTAAAAGTAAAAGAGAAATGGTCATTAACATGTGAATATAATTATAGCAACCTTACTTGACCAGATGTATTATCAGCCTGTATAGAATGACTTCTTCTATCACTCACCATTCTGTCACTGTCACTTTGTTGTTTAACTGGCTTGGCAGGGACGTCTCTGGAGATTCGTCATACCCGTGAGTAGTGAAGATTGTTGTCAAGATATCCTATGAAAGGACAGAGCGAGCACATGAAGACAATGTGCGAAGTTTTCACATCAGTTCGAACATAGTGGTGGATCTACAACAACTAACCTCACTGATGGAAGACAGGTCAAGTTTTTCCTTGAGTATCCTCTGCTCCAAAGAGAGAACAGTCTCGATCTCAAAGAGCCTCAGACCCTCTTTGGTTGTCTTTGGTTTGAAACAGCAACCACCTGAACACAATATGGATGAGTGGTGGAGAGGTCAACACAAATCTGAGTAACTGCAGAAGCTGTGTTGCCATCTGGTGTCAAATACACTGAGAGGCATTTAAAATCTGGATCATCGTGTACGCCGCTGTGGCGGAACTTTGTGTAGTGCTATTGGAAGATTGGGAAACGATTCTCCCAGGATGAAATCAAAACCCCTGTCACATTTGTTTTCATTTCTTGGTTGTCTGATATTTTGTTTGTCATGAAATGATAACCCTGAATGAATAGAACCAATGTGGAAAATGATGTACAAATGACTCAAAGATTACCTTAAAGCTTGTCATAAAAATGCAATAATGTTAAAAGGAAATAACAGTTAAAAACTTGCACTTGCACTTGTTTATAGCATCAATTTTACACTTTGATGCATCATTTAGTGATGTATATCACCTTTTATCAAGGAAGCTTTCTTTCAATGATGCCATACCTGTTGCATTGCTGATTCCATGCAGCATATTGTTCTCCACATTTCCAAGAAGGATCGAATCCACAATGATGTTTGATTTTAGCAGTTTGGCGGTGACAGCAACCGGCTCTACGGACGATCTAAGATAAGAATTGAGGTCATGACGTCAGTTCACTCATGACATGACAAGACATTTTAAAGTCACTGTTACTCAGTAGGTTGAGTATAAATGAGGTACCACAACTGATTAGAGAAAGAAATGTACCCAGAATCATTTCCATCAGTGAGACACATGATGCGAAGTCTACAATCTGGGAACCTCGCCTTGACCTTTTCCAGCTCGGACGCTCCTCGTCGCAGAGCGTCATACAGCAGAGTACATCCACTCGGCTCGAGGTTACGGATGTGTTCCTACAAATGTAAACAAACACACAAAAACCTTTTAATATATTACTAAATTTCACTTGAATGCAAATTCAAAAATAAAAGACAGAGTTTACCTTGAACTTTTCCAGATTTTCAGTGAATGTGTGGAGAGTTTTCACCATGGAGTCGAACTTCACGAGGCCAATGATGTGATAAAAATCATAAGCCATGCTCCTTGTTGCAAAGTTGTCAAAGAGCTCTTTGACCACGTTAATTTTCTTTATTTCTGCACTGTCGTAGCACTCTTCTTCCATCGAGGAGCTTGTATCTATCAGCACCTGATGAAAATTCAAGTCAAGAATATATTGTAAGTTTACCTTACTGCTGATTTAGTAGAAACTTCTTCATATTCATTTTCAAATAAATAAATGTTAATCCATTATTTAAGATGCATTGGAGTACTTGGAATGAAGCTAATCAGAGCATCTCCACAATAATCAAGCAAAACATAAATATAAAGTTCCACATTCTGCAAAAAGATCAAACAAGAGACAAAGTGTTACCAGTATTGCTTCTTTTGGACACCTGGTAGTGACAAATGTTCGATCGTCTCTATGGTCACCGGTCCTGTGTTAAATGTCAACAATCAGTATTGTTAAAAATACATTACGAGGCTGTCTGAGGCTGCTGTGAGAAAAGGTCTGTTCTGCTATGACAGGAATTTGAAACTTAAGGTGGAAACTGTGATGTACTCACCTTGCTGCCAACTGATTTACATCCAGCATTTTTTCTTTGCCATCCAAACAATCATGAACTCTGATAATACCTGGAGACCCTTTGTGTTTATGCAAACACACACCGAGGTTGTCTGAGAAAAGAAAACATTAAATACATGACAAAAGATTCCCACAAATATATTATTACTGAATATTAAGATTATTGACATGTAGAAGAGTGTGTTTTTATTTCCAGTTACAACTTACAACATTATTCTTACAAAGTGTAAACAGATTTGCATAACTCCAGCCTGAGCAGATCAAATCAACCACACTAAAGACACCTGTATGGGTATGTGGGACCTATAACCTGTAATACTGCATCATATTTCATAAGGTGATCTTTTGGATGTAGAATCAAAATGACTACAGCTGTCAAATAAATGCAGTGGAGTCAAAATACAATACTTCTGCCTGAAGTGTAATGGAGTAGAAAGATTTAAAAGTAAGTACTTGAGTACAGTACATGGGCCATAGAAAATGAGGCATTTGCCCAGGACAGCACCAGCATTTAAACACCTCCAGTGTTTGGACTTATATAGAAAATATTACGTGCATGTTTTAATGTGCCTCATAGCCATTGTGTATGTGCAGTCAAGTCAGTCAGTCAATGCAGTACCTTCACTCAGCAGGACAAGGCGCTTCTCACAAAGTCCAAGCTCCTTCAGATGCAGAGGTGGGGTCACACTGAGGTACTGATTGGAGGGAGATTTTAATTCTTCCACCATACTGCCAAAAGTCTTCTTCGTATCTATCCGAAAGCTGCAATTTAATTGTACAAGTTAATAAAAAAAAAAAAAAACAAGCTTTAAATTTAAACTACATCTTTTATTGGATGGAACAGATAACATATTGACCCTTTGCCACTTGGAGAGGCTACAAAGTGAGACAGCTAAACACAGGGTGGCACAATCGTGGATATCAGCTATTCAGAGAGTTTTCAGAAAGTGTGCTTCACAATGAGTTAACAAAATTTGAATTCAGATAGAAAGTAACAAGTCTCTAGATTGTGCTAAAGTCACTGAATCTGAGAAAAGTAAAAGTTGGATGACACGTACTTCTGACACGTTATCTTGTCACGATTAATCCAAAGTGGATATGTTTTGATGGACGGAGGCAGACTGAGCAGGATCTTTTCAATGTCGTTGGCTCTCTGTAATGACGTTTCTTTCAGAATCTCTTCAGTGCAGTTTGGAATTTTCTCTCCATCTAAACAAAAGGATAGAAAAGGAAAGAGAGGCTGATTGCACCTTATAGTTCACTAATAAAAAAACATGTCTTAGAGTTGGTACAACTAATGCTGAACTAATTCTAATGCTGCTGTGATGCCACAAACAACCAGAATCAGAGTGTTTGATGGAACATTGATGACTTTAATTAGGAGCAGTATCCATCAATGTTTTAGCCTCACCTTTGATTTTCTGGAGAACGTGTGCTCGTTCAAAGATGCCGGGTACTCCGGGTACCCTGACTGGTTCGGAGAAACGGCTGCCATCTTCAGCCGTAAGAGTGACTGGTGCGAAGCTATCCTTGACCGCTGCCTGTTTCTGTCAAAATAATGCAAAGTGAAAGCTTACTTCAGCGGTCAACCACTGAATCTTAACTCAACTTATTTTAACTTAACTTAACTTACAGTAAATTAATGTATTCATAAATACATTCAGGTCATGCACATGCATCATCTATAAGCTGAAATTAATGGCAACATCCATAAAATATGTAAGATATTAATATGCATTATGTTGTAAAGACTTTAGTTCAGTCATGATACCTCTGCCTCTGATATGAGGTGTGCCCAGCAGTACAGTGAATTCTCAAAGACATCCAGGTCCTCAATGACTTTTTCTCCTCGTTGTGTTCCACGTTGAGGCAAAAGCTCTCTGAAGAGTATGTACAAGCCCTCAACGACTGCAATCTGCAACAACAAGCACATTTGAAGAAATGAGTACTGGGGAAAGCAAACGTCACGTATATTTGGGTGTAAACGTTGCGTTAACTCAAATAATAAGTCAATTAGTCTTCCGAAACGATGCAGATCAAGTGTATTTTACACAAGTGTATTTTTATGGTCGACTGCTGTGACCAATACAATGAAGGTGAATGGATTGAATGGATGAACAATTTAAAACGTTCTGTTCATGTATCAGAAAACAGTTTACAAATCTCAAATCTTCTGCAATTCTGTATTAAAGTCAAATGTTTCTGAAGCATCAATTACTGTATATGATGTATGAATCATCAAAAAACAGTGCAGCATATGAGAACACCTACTTTAAAAAAATATATACAAAGCAAATGATTAAAGGCAGAATTATACCAGCTCATGTTGTTTACCTTCTGGTTCCTGGTCAGCATTTCATTCCTGCAGAGCAACTGATGCAAACTTTGGGCGAGAGGATGGCATCCGGTCAGTTTTCGTATGTAGGAGCTCAGTGCCTCTTTCTTTGTTTTATTCTGATGTTTCTAGAAAAAAAGAACATACATTAAAAACAGGGTATACCCCAGCAGAAGATGGGGTAATGTCGCAACTTTATTGCCATGTTTTTTAGATCAGTTTCATTACTTTTGTCAGGACACAAGTCTGTAACCACGCTAGCAGAGCTGTGGGCTAAATACAATGTCATCAACCTAACCACATCCTGACATGCTGATGCGAAACAAGTGTCATTTGTATCATGATCATCTTAGTTTAGCATGTTAGCAGAGACTGTTAGCAGAATGTCATATTATATGTGTCATATGTTTTGAATTTGGTTGTAAATCAAACTCAAAAATCCATCCAATAATTGTTGATACATTTCAACATTGCCAACCCTGGTGACAACTGGCTTTCTGTGTAGAGTGCACTGTGTGTGTTTAGACTCTGCACCGTGTTACATAATGGAATACGGATGATGAAGTGGAGGGGTCAAAAGAGCACAGTAGGTGTATAAAGAAATAAAACTTACAATAGCATAAAGTGAAGACAAAAACACGCTGATTCCTTTCTGAGTCTGCTGGACTGACGGCACAACATCATGAATGAAGAACGTCTCACTGTGCTGAATATCATCAGGAAACGTGGACAAAGAGAAGTAAAGTGTTGAGCCCTGAGAGATTCCACAGCTCTGCAGTGTGTCACCACAACTATGCTGACCTCTGCAAAGGAGAAAATAACCCACTGTATTCACACTGAGGATCATCGGGGTCACCATCGTCTGTGTGTGATCATGATGATTTACTTGTAACAAAGGACATGCGCTGGGATTCCACTCTCATTTGCCAGCTTGAGTCTCAGACTGGTTATGGTGTCACTGGCCAAGTTCACCGTCACCTCAAAGTATCCCTGTGCGAAATAAGAAAATACAAACTGCTTTAATGAACATGTCTGTTTCAAATTTCAATGTTGGATTACATTTAGACATCAACTAAACATCTGTTTTGATTATAATATTTATGCTGCCACCAAGGATCTGGAGGAAGTTGTACATTTAGCTTTGTCTCTGGTGTGATCAGAACAGACCGTGCCTCTTTTTAACACAGAAATGGACGGATAATCTTTTAAAGGACGCTAAAATCGTGGAATGGTAATATAAAAAATGGTGAGTGTATTGTATTTTTTAAAAACAGGACCATTGCTAGTCATCATCATTAGTTTTATTATTAACCAATATAGTGAAGACGCACCTTGAGCATGATGTGGCATCGAACCATGTCGTCTCCATAGGTCTCACAAACCTTTCGTTTTGGTATATGAGGAGCCTGTATCAGGTTTTCCTCTGGTGTGAAGATGGCATAGATTACATCTCCATTCTGAATATGTCTGTCTTTCAAAGACCCTGTGCGGACAATAGTTTGAGTTGATACAGAGAACTTGTTAGCAGTTTGTATTATAATATCCATAGTCTCATTTGGAGTCGTTTGTTTTTGGTATCCACCAAATCTCAGAGAAATATCTGGTAATACTGGGTAACTTCCATAATAAATTATGGTAATATGAGCTTTCACATCATCTACTTAGTGTAGATCTGCTCACATGTGTTTAAGAAGGGATCATCTGTCAAAGGCATGCCATCGACTGTGTAGAGACAGACTCCTCTGCAATTGCCAATACTTTCAAGATGACCGATTCTTAACATCAGGTCCTCGACGGTGTTTTGAGCTGGATCCATATCTGTACGTGTAAAAAAAAGAGACACTGTTAACCTGTTCAGTTCAGCATGTGAATGTCAGCCATCTTATTTCTGACAAAACACAGGCTGGATTATGAAAGATGTGTTCCTTTTACCTCTAATTTGTTTCACTTCAGTATATTTAGGGTATACATAGCGCAGATAGTACAGCTGTGATTTTTGCACAGGAGTCGCAGTTTGAACTTGGTGCTCTGGAGCTCTGAGTCTTTGAATGAAGTCTTTCATGGAGGAAAATCGATTCCTCTCCACATGACTTAAACCTGGAAAAAATGGAATATGAGTAATAAAACTATGACACGCTATAACCTCAAAACTACCATAGATTTAACCATTTAACTAAAAACATTTTATTATTGGGTTTCCATGGTTTCCTGTTTGTCTGGTCACCCGGTATTAGAGGTATGTATGAAAGTCACTGCAGATGTTGACGTAAATGTTGAGGTTCATCTCACCCATGTTGTTTAAGTCTTCATCTGTAATGCCATCCAAGAAATCTCGTTCATCTTTTACGCCCAGCTGGAAAAACTGGTTGTAGTAAGATTCCAGTCTGAACTTCTGAAGTATGTTGAATATTGCACCCATCTGGACATAAAGACATCAAGATACTTTATCATGCACTCGCTTTCTACTTTACAGTGATGCTGCTAGGTAAGAGTCGACATTGAGAACAATAAATCTGTGTTGAAATATTTAATTCATGTTACTTATAAAGTCGGCAGAAGTAGGGGAGCCAACAGACCAATAAAAAGATCTTTCAGTGTGAGCGTCTGGACTAAAGAGTGTGTCAGTGTTACACCCTTGGACACGATGCGTCCCTTCTTGCAATGGTTTGTTCAAAATAATAATAATACAGGAAATACCATTTCACGAGCAACGTAACTCAAATTAAAGTCTCTTTTTCTTCTTTTCTGTAACATTTTTTTCACAGGTTTCTTTTACAGGTCAGGAAACAGGTTCATCTTAACATTTAACAGTTTTCCCTTTACAGAAATCAGATATCACGGGTAAGAACTTGTCAAAAATGGTGTATTAATCAATAAACAATAAGCTATACTGTAATGGAAAGAAACATTAATAGCAATATGTCTCTTCCCTTTGTGTTCAATTCTCCATTTCTCAACTTAAACAGCTCACAACACACACAAAATACACAATTACACTCATGATAGCCATGTTTTGCTGAACTGAGTTTAGCTTAACAGTTCCACTATAAGACGGTTTAAACATTCTGCTGAACTCAAGCTGGTGGTCAGACTTTAAACCCCTACAGATAACACCACACATACCATACGCCCAGAATTAGTCAGACAAGACAATGTCTTTACCCCGTGTAACCTAAGGATATAAAGCTCCATAACACTCCCCTGAGTGGAATGTGTTAATTATTATAATTAATACACCTGTGAGTGTTGCTCTGCAACCAGTCTGTCTGAGAGCTTTAGTTACTTTAAATGGGTTGCCTCTCACTCCAGTTGACAAAGGGTGTGGGTTAGGGCTGAACCTGATGTCAGGTAATTAGTTACATGGATATACTATATATTATTATTGAGCTACTCTGCAGTACAAATACTTAAAATTAGCCTCACCTTTACCAGCTGCAGCATTAAAGTGATGTAAATACTAAAGCATCAATAATTATAGTGCAGTAATATAATATACATGATTTTCTGCATGATGACTACTTTTACTTTTGGTACTTTCATCTGGGGTACAATAATTTACCGTAACTGTAATAAAACTGTATTTCGCTAGTTTCACTCTCATGAGGTTTATCATGACATTTACATGTGACATTTTGCAAATACAGAAAACAGAAGTACAAATAATGACTTTGTAACCGCAACAACAGCGTTACTTCAACTCCGATTTATTTATGACTCATTTTCTTGAGTACGTGTCATAGGAAGGTTACAAAAAAAAACAAAAACATAATTACTACATTATTACACAATTCTTATTTTAGTTACACCGTTATCAAGTGCCAAGACCTGAAGAAAGCTCCAGTATATGGACGCAGACTAGTTTTGAGGCGTGCGGATCACTTCAACAAACTCAAACAGATTAAAGTAATTTGGAGAAAATACACAGATTCTCTTATGGTTATCAAGCACAATCACATCGATTCTGATTCATTAATAAATAAACAAACTGAAGAGAACAAATACCTTGTCGTGTACCGAAGATCATTAGAAACTAAACAACTGCTCACTCAGTTTTTAGCTTCTCCTGAGTGGCGGGCGGAGCTTTGGAGGAAACGAAACTGAAACTACATTTTCCTCTGGGAAGTTTAAGTAGGACACGTGTTATTGAACCCTGGGCTGTTTTGCTTTACACACTAATATAAGGCACGTCTAAACGTGTCTTACCTGGATCGATTGCCAAAATTTGGCAAATTCTGTCACAATTTTTTGAATATACTGCAATCTGAAATGGTTTAGGTTTTTTTGGCCTGCATGTTTTAAAGACACCACAATGGAGAGAGAGCAGAGCCAGAATTTATGAAATGCATTAAAAATCATAATCAGTGTGCTGCCATGTGTACGGTTTGAAATTTAGAGGTTGAATACAGCCAATAATATAACACAAAACAGCCCAAGTTCTCTCTCCATTGTGTATTTTTGTACCGTTCAAGTCAGAGATTTTTAGCCAGAGATGGAGGTCATACAGGAAAACAGTTTTCCCAATGATGTAATTAAAAGATAGATGTGTGATTCAGCTCCACAGGTGTTGCTTTGGCTGATTATTCCCCCTCTCAGGACTCTGTAGGTGTTCAGTTTTCTCTTCTGTGCACCTGCTAGGTTAAAAATCTTCATGACTTTCATTAGCACAGTACAGTTTTGTGACAGTAACAGTAATTATAACAGTTAGTTATTTGTTTTTTCATCAAAGCAGTGCTGCACCGGATGTTTTCTTTCTTTAATCACTGCAAACTTACAAGTCATTTTCTGAGTTCAGAGTTCATTTTAAGCGGTCCAGTGTAAGATTAATCACCTGAAAATAAGAAACCTGTTTTTGTTACCATAGAATGAGATCTAGATCTACAGATGTCGCAGAGTCTCTTCCGACATGAACCGCCAGGCTTCTACAAGTATAAGTGCAAGTACAAGCAGCTACACAGTTAGATGTTACAGTTAGTCCTACATACCGGTCCTTCAGTTCATGCTGTATTTAAAAACGTCAGTGAGGACCAGACACAGTCCCTGTGTAGCATCTAAGGTTGTCACAATAAAAAACTTTGATATACAAGATTTTTTTTCTTATTTAAAAAACAACCTGCACACAGTTTGTACAGAAAAGGTCTCTGAACACATACTGAAGATGAGCTGAAGTATTTCCCACAGAAAAAGCAAGTTAGCAGTTATTTCTTATGTCACCATTTTAATTTCCCACCTTATTTTAGTGTTTACTCATACACGTCTCTAATTTGCTCTCCTGCTGTGTCATACAGGGACAGCAGTATTTTTATAAAGTCGTCCAAAAATCAAACAAAACTCATATTTTGGATTAGTTCACAGCCAGCGGGTGCGCCAACGTGACCTGAAATTAGAACTAACCAGCTGTGTTCACTGTTGCTTTACCTGATCCATGCTTGCAAGATAAAAATGTTTGCGTCTTCTCTCTGTCTCTCTGCAATAACACATACACATGGTATCGCCAAAGTACTTTTGACAGCCCTAGCTGTATCAGACATGATGTCAAACAGTCAAACTGTGGCTACTAAGCTTTGCTCCTTCCTAAGATGACCATTTTTATTTCTATCAGGCCCACTGTTACTTCTTCTACTGCCAACACGAGGATAAAAACTCTCAGAAGTACTCTTCTTTCTGTCATTATCTGCCGGCGCTGTTGTTGATACTAAACTCCCTCCACAGGTACTGTTTTGTGTCTTTGATTTCCCTGT
>JAATJX010001651.1:0-10218 GCA_028641955.1 Protonibea diacanthus | reverse complement strand
TTTTACAGGCAAATGTTTGACCTGATGATAACAGAGGGGGAAGGTATTTTGATTTGGGGAGGAGACCTAAATCTCCGACTAAGCCCACAACTTGACTGCTCAGCAAGTGGGATACAGAAGTCTGCAATTGGAAAGAAGTTCAGAGGGCTATTGGCAGTTTATGGGGAGTAACTGAGGTATGGAGAGAATTAAATCCTAAAGGAAAAGATTACACATTTTTCTCATCACCTCACTCAACATATTCAAGGATAGATTCTGACTTTGGGCTATATAAATAAAATTTGATTTGATTTGATTTGAGATTTTTTTTTATGTATAAGAAGGACAGTTACAGGATTGAAAAATGTGAATTTGGAATAAGGGACCTATCAGACCATAGTCCGATATATGACTTTAGCTATGGCAAAAGAAACAAAAGCACTATGGAGGCTGAACATAAATGTTTTGAAAGGACAAATGAAGGAGGAATTTGTTAAAGAAATTCAGACATATGTAAGGGAGAATGATAACGGTGAGGTGTCTCCATCTGTGCTGTGTGATGCGTGTAAAGCGGTAATTAGAGGGAAACTAATAGCTAAATCAGCATATTTGAAAAGGCAAAAACAGGATAGACTTAATAAACTAGAAACATAGCTTGAGAAAAGTAGATGAGAAAATAAACCTAGTAATCAAAAGGATTAAAACAGAGATAAATGACATCCTAGCACAGGAGATTCAAAAAAAGTTGATGTACTTGAAACAGAGGTATTATGAAGTACGAAGTAAATCTACAAAGCTGCTGGCCTATAAATTAAAAAAGCAAATGGCAATTAATAATATATATAAAATCAGGGATTCTTTTACTAATTTGATGAAATATAAGACAGAAGAGAAACATAAATGTTTTGAAAGGTACTACAAAGATCTCTACTCTCAACCAGACATAGATAATAAGAATCAGATCATCTCACTGTTAGACTCTTTAAATTTGCCAAGGGTAACTGACGACCATAACTGACCAAGGAAATCTTGACGGAAGAAATCAGCTCAGCATTTTCAAAGTTGAAGACAAATAAGGCACCAGGCACGGATGGATACATGTCTGAGTTTTACAAGATGCTTCAGGAACCATTGATCCCCCTGCTAAAAAAATACATTTAACTGGGTGCTAAAAAAGGGAGAAATCCCGAACTCCTGGGGAAGCCTTCATTTCGGTTATTCCAAAAGAAGGAAAAGACAAATTGGAATGTTCTAATTATAGACCAATGAGTGTTCTTAATGAAGATTACAGACTTTTACAGACGCACATTACATGTAATGCAAAACATGATCAAAAAAAGATTAGAAGTAATAGTAGTGGGATTGATTCTGTCAGGTGGGATTTTCTGTATATGATGCTGGAACAATTTGGTTTTCATGAAATATTTGTCAAAACTATTCAATCTCTCAAACTCTTTCATACTAGAACGTGGATGTCGTCACCTCTTTGCAATCTATTTGGAACCTCTGAGCCAATGGATAAAACAAAATGAAGATATAAAAGGTATAGACATCAAGGGGGATGAACAGAAAATAGCATTATTCGCAGATGATGTATTAATATACCTAGCGCAACCCACTGAATCTCTTCCTGCACTCATGTCAACTCTTGAAGACTTTGGCTTATTATCAGGATATAAATTGAATGTGAAAAAGACGCAGGTCCTCACATTTAACTATGTTCCAGACCGAACTATTAGAGAACGTTTCAAACTAAATTGGGATTCAAAATCCATGAAATATTTGGGAGCGAATCTACCTATGAGCTACAGTCAAGTTTTTAAAAAAAATCTTTTTTAGGGATTAATGATATGACCGCTTGTCTCATTGTTTCAGGTAGCGACCCGGAGATAAATGATTCTTCATAGACTGAGAGTAGGATAGGAGCAGGTTCGGTAGCAAACGTTTTAAAGAATTCACTCGGAAAGTCGTCCAGTCCAGGTGACTGAGAAAATCCAACAATCTACAGCCGACAGCAGAGAGCCGGGCCGAGGAGGATCAGCCATCCCCGATCAGCTGTGGGTCTACAACCCGGCCACCAAGGATTTTCCTCTGGTTCATCCTGCTACAGAGACTGTGGACATTGAGGACTGTTCTGGGCTTTGGACAAAGCCAGGAGTTTCCAACAGAATCCATCAGTTCTGCAGTTGTGAAAGGATTGGAACGACTGATCAACGCTTCACCCTTTCCCTTCCTCTCCTCAAACCAGACACTCTCTCCAACTCAGCAACAGCCTTTGTATCAGGTTTTTGAGAATTTATTAAAATTAAGTTAGATGATTTTTAATGTTAGGTTTGATCAGACTTGAATGAATTTAGCTGTATGCTTGCCCTCGCCAATCTCTGCAATAAATTTAACCACTGTAGTTAAAGTTTAATTTTATGGACAATGGGTTTATGATATCTTCCTAGACTGTAATTATCAGATATAGTGTGTTCACCATCTTTAAAGGTTCTAAAAGGTTACTCTGGCCCAAGATCAATAAGAGGGGAGCTGCCGTGAACGTACGCGGCTAGTATAGTACTTGACTCTAGGAGCTATTCAGTTAGGTGCTATTCTAGAGTAAGCAGGGTAGATGTGCGGATGAAGGCAGTTAGAAGCTAGGGGCATCTCCTCGCCACCAGCTTAAACAGTCCTCTAGACTACCCCGTTAGGGTAAGACCCACGGGCTGGAGGATCGGACCCGTTAGATGGAGAGCTGGTCCAGTACCACCTGTACAGGGGTAACTCAGGATCTGACAATATTTTCATTGATTTTTTTCCTCGGAATTGAGTGATTCCATATTTTTTTTTTCCTTGGTCTAAAACAGTAACTGTTACTGACTACCACAATTTTTACGGCCCGAGCACTTGCGGTGCGAGGCCCTATTGAATTTCGAATGTTTATTATTATTATCAGGGCCCGAGCACGCAGTGTTGAATTTTGAATGTTTATTTATTTATTTTTTATTATTATTTTTTTTATTTTTTTTATTTTTCTTCCCCAAAGTAAATCGCATTTTAGACGGCCTAAATGTACTCGAAAACTCACGAAAATTTGCCTACCCCCCCAAAGTCAGGCATAAAATTACGTATTTGAGGGGTCTCGCGCATGGGCATACAAAAATGACTCTACAGCGCCACCTAGATTTATGTTTTCGGAGGGGCCCCTCAACACGGTTTCATCCACGTGTACGAAATTTGGAGGGAGTATGTAACATACCGAGACACACAAAAAAGTCTCTTGGTGACCTGGGCTACAGCGAAGCGTACGGCGTCCATTTTGTTTCAAAGTTGGGATTTTTGTGTTTTTGGGGTCATTTCCAGGGGTCGTATTTGAACGAACTCCTCCTAGGGCTTTCATCCTATCTGTTTGAAACTTGATGTGTGTGTTCTTAAGGCCTCGAAAATGAAAAGTTTTGGATTTACTGTGTGGGAGGGGCGGGGCCACGAAATTCGGCATGTTTTCATGGTATAACTTTGCAAAACATACTCCAATCATTCCCAAACCTCTGATATATAATGGCAGTCTGGCCTAGAACACATTTCCATGATAACATTAGGTGATTTTCACAGCGCCACCTGTTGGTGACAGGAAGTGTCCATTTTACTTGACGATACCTTTCTCCAAATTGTTTGAGTATATCCGCCTCAAACTAGGTGTGGATGTTGTCAAGGCCTTGGTGTTGACATTTGAGAAAGAATTTCAACTTTTCATCAGAGGGCGTGGCCGCGGCGGCCCGTCAATGTCAACAGTGCCGATTTTTTCGAAAAAATCTGGAACTCCATTGACATTTTGGCTGATTTTCAGGCAAAAGTGTTGGGCTTTCATATACTTTCTCAGAGCTGTCTGAAACTTCTTGTGGTTATTAAGACCAATATTATGCAAAATTCGGCTGCATAATTAATTAGGGGGCGGGGCAAAATCGCTCTATAGCGCCCCCTTGAACTTTTCTTTGAGGCAGCCCCGCCACAGTTTTGGACACAGAGTTATGAAACCTCAGCCGACTTGTAGATCATGGGAGGACATACAAAAAAGTCTCTTTGAGCAATGGGCTAAAATCAACAGGAAGTGAGATATTTAAGAATGAAAATCACCATTTTTAGTGTTGCGGGCTGGTTGAGAAGGGGTCCTATTTGAACGAACTCCTCCTAGGGATTTTATCCAACTGACTTCAAACTTGGTAGGTGTGTTTATATAGACTTACTGAGTAAAAGTTATCAAAATTATGAATTTTGAGGAAACGGTGTGGGCGTGGCGCTCCATCAAATTTGACCCTTTGATCCAGAATTTGAACTCTCTTGACTTTTTGGCTGGTTTTTCAGGCAAAAGTGTTGGGCTTTCATATACTTTCTCTGAGCTGTCTGAAACTTCTTGTGGTTATTAAGATCAATGTTATGCAAATTTCGGCTGAATAATTAATTAGGGGGCGGGGCAAAATTGCTCCATAGCGCCCCCTTGAACTTTTCGTTGCGGCTGCCCCGCCACAGTTTTGGACCCAGAGTTATGAAACCTAGCCGACTTGTAGAACATGCGAAGACCTACAAAAAAGTCTCTTGGAGCAATGGGCTAAAATGAACAGGAAGTGAGATATTTAAGAATGAAAATCACCATTTTTGGTGTTGTGGGCTGGTTGAGAAGGGGTCATATTTGAACGAACTCCTCCTAGGGATTTTATCCAACTAACTTCAAACTTAGTAGGTGTGTTCATATAGACTTCCTGAGTAAAAGTTATCAAAATTATGAATTTTGATGAAACGGTGTGGGCGTGGCGCTCCGCCACATTTGACCATTTGACCCAGTTCTGGGTAATGTGTGTGGTCAATTGAACAAAGTACTTCGAAACCTTCGAAGGGTTACATATTTTCCGCACGGTGTCAGGCCGGTGCCCCCCCGAATTACCAGCTCCCCCGACGGGCGTGGAGGTGCGAGGGCCCGTCCAATGCTGCTTGCAGCTTTAATTTTTCTTGATTTCTTTTAGTGTTTCTGAAAGCCAGAAAATTGCCATTTGAAATGATTTTAGTTTTGTATTATGTCTGTGATCTGCTTTTTTTCTACAAAATTAAACAACTGAATGAACATCCTCCAAGACTGGTGATTCCATCATTTTTGCCAGGGGTTGTAGAAACGATTGAATTGCCACCTTAGACAGGGCCATTGTTTTGGATAAGCTGTGGTCCATGGAAGGTGACAGCATGCAGTTTATATTTCCTCCCAGTATGAGGTGGTGTGTATCTAAATTGTATATACGTGAAAAAAATCTGGTAAAAAATGTACTGTCATGGGGTGGTGCTTAGCTCAGTCGGTAGAGCAGCCGCCCCATATGCGAAGGCTCGCTGCGGCTGGCCCGGGTTCGAGTCCCGACCTGTGGCCCTTTCCCGCATGTCATTCCCCATCTCTCTCCCCACATTTCCTGTCACTCTTCAGCTGTCTCTATCAAATAAATCTTGGAAAGGTCTAAAAAAAAAAAAAAATTATTTTGCTGTTTACAGTGTTTTAGTGAGATGTTTATATTGTTCTGGAGTACTGGTCTAGGTACTCTGACAGTTTTTTGACGTGATCTAGTGATTCTGACTGGGGAATGAATCCAGATGTACTTGGACATTCAGGACTGTTCGAGAAAACATTCAAGTTCAAGTTCATATCAGTACAGATACCTCTGGTTCTTTAACTTTATATTTCACAGTAGGTATGAAACAATGAAGTTATCGATTCCGTCGATGTGTTGTATTATGAAACCTCACTATATGATCATGTACTGTTAAATAAAATATTTTCCAAAATTTCAGCCGTAACAAATCTCATTAGCACCACTACAAGCTAAGGCTGAGTAATTTTACCGATCCTGCGATATACACTACTCATAAAAAGTTAAGGATATTCAACATTTGGGTAAAATTTATGGAACATGGAAAAAATTCATGCTACAGTGATATTATATCATGAAAGTAGGGCAGGGCATTTAAGTAGAAGCATGTACTGGTAATTTTGTCATCTCAAACAATTTATTGAAACAAAAGCGGTGGGTGAGTGGTGTTTATTTCTTTGGCTTTTATACAGCTCACAACAGCCTCACAAATGTCCTGTCCCTGTGTGTGGCCCTTTAGCGGTATAAGTTCAATCAGTTCTTCCTGCGGCCCATCAGAGTTCACATATCTGCATAACAGTGCTGTCTGCTCAGTGTCGTTTACATCACTTGACTCATCACAGGCAATTGAATTAGCTGGAGCTGAATTTATGTCATCAATTTGCTTACTTGTGATGTTTGTTGCCATCTTAATGGTCCTGTCCTTGACAGTCTTTGAGGAGAGAGGCATTTCTGTAATTTTCTGAACAATTTCCATTTTGTTTTTGAATTCAGAGAATAGATGCCCTGATATTTTTATGAATGTGCACTTAATCTACTCTCCGTTTGTGAAGGGCTTTCCCCTACTTATGATCTCCTGTGCTGCCACAAAACTAGCAGCTGTAGATGTGTTTGGAGAGGTGATCCACTTCTTGAAAGTAAGTTTGCTCTGCTCAACTTTTCACAGCAGTTCCGTAATCACGCTCTTTCGCTCATCTTCAGTTGGGTACTTTTCAGCAAATGTGTTTGTTTTGAAATTGTCTTTCAATGTTAGTTTTTTTGTTTTTACTGTTTTTTTGTTTTTGTTCTGATTTGTAACATATCATCGCTCTCCTATCTCCCAAACCGAGTTTTATTGGTCAATTATGGTCATAAATGTACGTGTGTCTTTATATTAGCCTACCATCCTACAAGCAAATCAAACCCAAATGGATTTGCATTTCTTTTTTTTCTACAAAGACATATTCATCCATTAGTGTGCAAACAAAACGTGATTTATTACAACACAAAATGTGAAGCACTGCGGTTGTTGTGAGCTCATGCTCCCCCATCAAATGTGCACTTGTGAAATAGTCTAATATGCTGTTCTCTCCACACTGACATTCAGCAAAAAATGGTCAATGCAAAGCACCATGAATATTGAGAAAATGAGCCTGCTTATAGTGAGTCATGGCAACAGCAACTGAGAGGAAGATAGAAAAAATAAATCTGCAACACAGAAATTGAGGTGCTTGTGAGGTGGAGGTTAAAAAGCACATTGTTTGAGGGCCACCTCCAGTAAGTTTTACAAACATCATATATTACTGATCATATCAAATACAGCTGCTGGCTTATTCCTGCTAAATGATAAATGAACTATACTTATATAGTGCCTTTCTAATCATTCTCACACATAAGTTTCTCAAAAACACTTCAACATGCAGACTAGAGGAGCTGGGTACCACTGATCTTCTAATTAGTGGATGACCCATTTTACCTCCTGAGCGGTGTGTGGGAATACTACCAAAATTGCACCAAATGAATAGAGGAAGGAGGGTGGGTGAGTTCAAGTATGGGTAAACTGGCACTACCAACTATCCTTTTCTCTAAGTAAAATCCATTTTCAACATGATGGATGAACTAAAGGCTTATACCAGATGGAAGCATGACTTTAGAGAAACATGCCTGCTGACAACAAAGTACAACATTTTTACTGTTTGATAAAACTGGCCCCTGAGTATATCACAGAAAAAACCTAACATGGTGGAGGGACTACATTTTTCATATGCCCAAGCAGCACCTGGATATCCCCAAGAAAAAGTTGAAAGAGGCTGCCCAGTTTCCTCCCTTCTTATGTTTTATCTTCTGTATATGATGATGTGCTTCACTCCTGATACTACTACCTGTATTCTGTTGTGTTGTCTGATTGCCATACCTCTTGAGATCTTCAGGCTTTCCCCATCCTCCAATGAAGAGTTTGGTGAGGAGCAGCCTTCTGTAAAATACATCCAGTCTGCTCACACCCATGGACCAGCACCTAGCATCTACACAGACAGACATACACTTGTTCAAAATGTGCAAACGTGCAACGTGCAAAGTGTGCACCACCACCCCAGCACAACAGTTAAAGCAAAGTGGCTGGCAAAGAACACTGATGTCTGCAACTGAAAAGGTACATTTGGCAGAGTTAAGAGCTAAAAAGAATACAAATACTGGGAACCCACTTTCAGTTGTAGTTTGCTTGATTTCATGTGAATCTGAACAGAAAAACACATTCTATGTGGTTAAGACACAAATGCAAACTCAAGCAAAACCATGAAAAGATATCAATGTATATTATGCTCATTCATTAAAGTTGATGTACAACATGTCATGTTAAACATCCCCAATCCAAATTTTTATGTTGATTTTTACAGCTGTATGATACAGTACTGTCTTTCACTGTTAATACACAACATGTGACTACAAATGTACTGCAATTTCAAAAGCTGTCAGTCAGAGATATCTGAATGTACCTGAGAATGCAGGCTCTGATCTCTGAACTGGAAACATCAAGTGTACATTACTGAGAATTTATACAAGTAGGTCTGACCGAGCAATCTGGTCAACTAGACATTTAGAATATGCTCAAATCAGCATGATAGCACACCTGACTCATCACTAAAAATATTACTCTGCCATCTCCACATTATCATATCTGAAAATATAAAACATGTAAAGAAATACGAATTACACTGGACGCCAACTTTAATAAAGTAATACATCTGAATTTAAATTTCAGCTTACTTTAATGAATATTCTGTGTGTTATGGAGCTGTTAGACCGCCTCATTAGGTGTGTACATACAGGTGTGTACCTCATTTGTGTGCAGCACATCAGAGATCAAACTGTTCAGGTACTGCAGAGAAAATATTCTATTTAAAGACTAAAGGTGGACTAGTATGGACTGAAGAGGAACATTTGGTTAGATAAAACCATGTTGTTCATTTTGATGACATCGATCTTTGTTCAATACATTCTGAATTTTGGACTTTACAATACTGTGGAGTTACTGGAAATGTTTGGATCATCCTCCATCAGCTGTGCTGGTGAGTCGCTTATACGGCGCTAGCTTCAAAATAAATGTGAAGTTCACAGACTGAGGAGCCAAATCTGTCCATGGAAAAATCTCTTTTTCAGCAGATATCACTACAAGACTGAACTAACAAAGCAGTTTAGTGTTTATATGTATGCTATTTATTAAGTTTGGGAAACTCCACGATCTCCATAAGCTTTGACGGGACTAGAAAGCGTCTCCATTGCTAGGTCTTTACTAAAGCTAGGGCTACTTGCTCGAGTAGTAAACTGGGTTTCATTACATAAAGGAGTCTACTGCGGTGACTGATTGTTTTCCAGGTATTAGTGTATCTCCATGGAAACGGAGATCAGAAAAGAAGCAAAAACATGCAAAACATTTTTATTTTGAGAGCAAATTGCCCCAAAACATGAATATCTTTTGAGTATATATTTTATTTAAGTTGGTAATTGTTGTATAATCAGCAATAGCAATATTACACTTGAGGGTGAACTTTAACTTATTATTGGTATTATTTTATTTCTGTCGTGCCAATAATGACGTTAAAGCACACCCTCTTGTGTAATATTGCTTAATTCAGCTCTCTGAGTTTCTCTAAAAATCAACTAAAATGTGCCTGCTGTTTTGTAGCTGCTTCTTTCATATTCTAAGTCTATGGGTAAAAGTCTTTTTGGGCCAGTGTGTATCAGGGGACAGATGCTATTGGTGTCAATGCACGGTTTGGCCATTATGGCTCGTCAGGGGGCACCAGGCGGAAAACACGCAGCCTTCGAAGCCTTCAAAGTAGTTTGTTCAAATTAACCACACACGTTAGCCAGAATTCGGTCAAATGGTCAAACTTGATGGAGCGCCACGCAGGTAGCTGAAGGTAGCTTCAGCTAGCCGTCCCCCAGTAGTTCCCGAGCAGCCGGGAGGCTGGGTGACTGTCCAAAAGAGGCATAGCCCCAAACTGAAGCCCACGGTACACCACCAACCACTCCACGTTTCAAACAAACATTCCCCACTCACACCCGCTGAGAAGCCAACTCTGGTCATTGGCAGCTCAATTTTGCGAAACGTGAAGTTAGCGACACCGGGGTTCATAATCAAATGCATTCCGGGGCCAGAGTGGGCGACATCGAGTCAAATTTGAAACTGCTGGCTAAAGCTAAACGTAGATACAATAAGATTGTTATCCACGTCGGCGGTAATGACACCCGGTTACGCCAATCGGAGGTCACTAAAATTAACGTTTCATCGGTGTGTGCATATGCCAAAACGATGTCGGACTCCATAGTTTTCTCTGGACCCCTGCCCAATGTGACCAGTGATGACATGTAT
>JAATJX010001640.1:0-12564 GCA_028641955.1 Protonibea diacanthus | reverse complement strand
AATCCTATGCTTGTAAATGTGTAAGAAATTCGCGAAAAATTCGCGAAAAACTGTGAAAAATTTCGTATAGGAATGAATGGAATGCTATGCCTATGATGTGACATATATCAGTCATCTAATTTGACAGTGAATCCAGCAGGACTGTGTTAAATCACAACATAATTTCTAGCCACTAAAAATTAAAGACATGCTAATTGCTAACATTAGGTGGCCATTTTAGCAGTTATTGGCACTGAATTTGAACTTTTCTGTCTAAAATGACAGAGACAGCAGAGGAGCTAGCGCGTTAGCGCTAGCCACTAACTGACAGACAATAACACAGGCAGCTCAAGCAAGACATTTTCTGTAGTGACTGTCAATCTGCTTTGTTTGTGTTTAAATCTGTTGTTGCTATGCCTATGATGTGACATATCAGTTATCTAATTCGACAGTGGATCCAGCAGGACTGTGTTAAATCACAACATAATTTCTAAATCTGCTGTTGCTATGCCTATGATGTGACATATATCAGTCATCTAATTTGACAGTGAATCAAACTTTGTACTACAGAGTTTTGTAGGACATTACTAGTACACTGACCTTCTACAAACCTTTTAGTAAAGACATGCTAATTGCTAACATTTGCAGCTAATCCTAGAATTAGTGGCTGCTCATGTGTGTAAATAAACATGTTAAATATTACTATTTGAGGTGTGCTTTTTCAATAAAGACCCCCGGCAACAGTCCACTCGGCACTTTCAAAATTTCCGCGGGAATTTTCTAGTTAAACATCTTCTTAAAAAGCCCACCCTAGATCCACAGGTTTTAGCCAATTACAGACCAATATCAAACCTTCCCTTTCTCTCTAAGATACTTGAGAAAGCTGTAGCCAATCAGCTGTGTGACGTAACATCTTACGTAACATCGCCAAAATCAGACGCATCGTGTCTCAAGCGGATGCAGAAAAACTAGTCCACACATTTGTTACTTCTAGGCTGGACTATTGTAGCTCTTTGTTATCAGGCTGCTCAAATAAGTCTCTTAGGTCTTTGCAGCTAATTCAGAATGCTGCTGCACGTGTTCTGACAGGAACCAAGATCAGAGATCACATCTCTCCCATTTTGGCTTCCTTGCACTGGCTACCTGTTAAGTCTAGAATAGAATTTAAAATTCTTCTCCTTACATACAAAGCTCTTCATGGCCAGGCACCATCGTATCTAAAAGAACTCATAGTACCTTACTACCCCTCCAGACCACTGCGCTCTCAGAATGCTGGGTCTCTTGTGGTTCCTATAGTTTCCAAAAGTAGAGTGGGAGCCAGAGCTTTCAGCTATCAAGCTCCTCTTCTGTGGAACAAACTACCATTCTGGGTTCGGGAGGCAGACACGGTCAACACCTTTAAGAGTAGACTTGCGACTTTCCTTTTTGAAAGTGCTTATAGTTAGGGCTGACTCAGGTCATCCCTTAGTTATGCTGCTATAGGACTAAACTGTTGGGGGACTCCCCCCCCCACCCTCCCTCTTTCTCTCCCCCTCTCACCATCAGTAAACATACATGTCTCGTTAATGCATGTTACTAACTAAACTTCTTCCCCGGAGTTTCTGTGCTCTCTCGTCCAGCAGGTTCTCACAGATCATGGCTGCTGCTGTGGTCTGCTGCTGACGTCCACTACACATATTATTACTGTCATTATTGTTGCCATATCTCCATTACAGTTTATATTTAATTAATGACTTGCTGCTGCTGTGCATCTGTGTCCCTCTAACTCTATCACAGGCTCCACTGCTACTGTAATCATTTTATCATTCATTGTAATTGTACAATATGTATGTGTTGATTTGCTCTGTACATGTGACATCCATTGCACATCTGTCCGTCCTGGGAGAGGGATCCCTCCTCTGTGGCTCTTCCTGAGGTTTCTTCCACCTTTTTTCCCTGTTAAAAGGGTTTTTTGGTGGGCAAGTTTTTCCTCACTCGAACCGAGGGTCTAAGGACAGAGGGTGTCACTCCCTGTACAGATTGTAAAGCCCTCTGAGGCAAAATGTGTTTTGTGAATTTTGTCTTTAAAAATAAAATTTGATTTGATTTAAATTTGATAGGAAATCCTCCCTGTTTAAGATTACTACTTTTACTGGCTTAAAAAGAGATTGGTCAAGTTCTCTCCTTAATGGTAGAGGGCCTATCTTGCTTTATGTACTCATCTTTATTTGTATTAGAAAATTCAACAGCCACAGATGAACAGATGATAAGACAATCCTATAAAGCAGGACACCATTGGAGCAAAGATGCAGATTTTCTGGAAAATTAAAATGATGAAAGGATTTTGACTCATAGACAAGGCGTTGCTAAGATAATAGCAAAAATGCAAACTTAATCGTCACAGTGCTATTGAGGTCTTTAAGAGTCATTTTATGTGCTTGACTAATGGGTGGAATTTGCTACACACCTGCCATTTTTGTTTGGGTGACTTATGGTCTCATGGTTTTGTTTCCTTCTGCAAAAAGGGGAAAAACAAACAATAGGGCTCCAGTAATAATTATAATACTATTCAGATTATCTCAGAATATGAACACTTCGAAATTGCCAGTGTCATGTTTCATGTTTCAAAAACAGTGTACTAGTGGAATAGAAACTAGTCCAGAGAGAGAGTAGGACTTTGGCTTCTTATTTGGTGCCAGTAAAATTAAGTTGTCATCTTTATGGCTTACACTTTAATTTGTTTTTGTTTTTTATGTTTTCCTGTTGTATAATAATAATATAAAACTAAAAGACTGTGAACCATCTGTTGTTACCTGTAACCACATTCTAGAATATTCCATAAATTGAATGCCAAAGCATTTAATGATTGTTGAATGTAAAATTAGCCCTCAAAAGTTAGTCACTTGTGCCACTAAAGAATGCAGTCTTCAAGATTATTTTATTTGCATTATGTATTATAACATTTTAGAGATAAAAATGATGAAAATGATGAAGAGAACAACACAAAGGTAAATGGCAAAAATCTAATTACCTCTGCAAGACTGACAACATACTGTATTCAATTTGTTTTCCTACAGTAATATTAACCCAAGCATGATTTTAGTGACCATGAAAGGTATTTATTGTCTTTGAAAGTACTCAACTGAAAGTATTGATTAAGTATTGAAAAAAGTCACCATCCATTGCCTGTTTTCTATCTCTACTATTTTCTGTCCAATAAATGAAAAAATGCAATATATAACATCTACTTAAGTCTCACTCAGAGATGGAAGGCTGCTGGCCACAAATGTTGGATACAAATTACTTCCTGCAATTTGAGATAGACTAAATGCTGACCAGAATGAAGGGTTTTGTTTTAGAGGAGCACTGCACAAAAGAGATTGGTGATAACTGTATCATCTGAGTTTAACATTCACAATTATACTCTGTTTTCACATCTTCCAACCTTAACCACAATGGTTCCAGATATACCAATAAAATCCCAGAGTGGGGCTATAAAAATCAATCCCAAAACATGAAGTTAATACATACAAAATGTATTTGTATAAAAACAATATGGAATTAATTTAGAGATATCATAAGTTGTATGATGTTTATTACACAGACATATACATCTGTCAAGCCAAAGGGGATGGCAGCAAAGTGGATTAATTACAGTAACATAAAAACAAACACAAAACATGCAATTAATTTTGTTCTTCCCATGTTATGGTCATATATAAGATATGATATAGTTACCTAAACTACTTTATTTAAACATTCTGTGAACACACTTTATAATAAGTGATACCAATAGACATGCAGTGCACATTGTTACTGTAATAATTAAGTAGCATCACCTATGTATGTCTGTCTTTGTATATTTGTATTTTTCCACTTTTCCAAAGTTTCATAACAAGACAGTAATGAAAACTAGAAAATAAAAACAGAATATAATATTTCCAGTGCCACAATACAGTCATGTCATAATGCCCATATACAACATAGAAAAAAATCCATAGTGACAGAGGATGAGTTAGTCCAGCATCAGTAAAGGAACTAAAATACAAACATCAGAGGGTACAAAACATAGTAGAGTTTCTGTGGTGATGACAATCAAAAAAACAAAACAGGCACAACATTAATATTGGTTCATAAAACCTACTAGAGCCAAAAACACTGGCTTACATTTTCTGCAACACCTTCCTTCTATGAGGAAGTTAGTGTCTTAAACATCTGGGGCAGCAAGGTTTTTTTTCCAAACAAGCCACACAGGTATTTCTTGTTCCTGAACAACTGCCCTGATTGGCTTCGTGGTTTCTACCCACTCTGTGACTAATGCCTCACATGCCCATGGCAATCTCTTCAATCTTCCAGCCGCTGGAGTTCTTACCGAATTTGTATACAAGCCTACGGCCATCAACTCGCTCCAGGATCTCTCTCTTATAGTAATACCTAATGAAGGAAGAGGGTTAGTTACTTCAGGTTTAAGACACAAAGAATTTACTCCCCTTCATCACCTGATATTTTAGCACACCTTGACTAACTTAAAGCACATGTTTGTGAATAAAAAAGTGGTCTTCTTTTTCAGTTATACTATTCTTCTACTGTAACTTGACCATAATTAAAAGGAGCACTTCTTTGACACCAAATATTAAATAAATGTGATTTATCAGACATATACACCGTTCACAAAAAGTTATGGATATCCGGCTTTCGGTGGTATACCCACCGCTTTTGGTTCAGTGCTTCCAGTTAAATGCCCTACTTTCATGATATAATATCACTGTTGCATGAACTTTTTCCATGTTCCATAAATTTTACCCAAAAGTTGAATATCACTAACTTTTTGTGAACAGTGTAAAGTCTACCTATCAGTTATAGGGAGTATTTCTTAGTAGTTTTTCTTTCTTTGTAGTCTTGCCTGCCTTCATCAGGCTTATCTTGGCCTGGAGGCTGGGAATGTGGCATTTGAAAGCCTAAATTACCGTAAAAAACATTTAAAGATGACCAAATAAGGTGAAGCTACAGTGTCTGGGACAGTTATCCATGTCTATGTTGGAATATCTTATTAATAAATATCTTATTAATAAAGTGAACACATTTGACTGCTTTGTGTTTTTGGCCTAGCCACAACGTCAGTGTCTTGAATTTCTGAGCCACTTCTCTACACATGCTAAAATATTTGAGATTTGCATATATATGATGATGGAAGGTTGATGAAACTGTTTTTCATCTCAAATCAAACACCTCCCCATTAGCAGCCACATAAACTCACCTCATGGCACGGCTGAGTTTTTCATACGTCATGCTGCTGTTTTTCTTCTTCTGACCCCACATTTGAGCTACAGCCTCAGACTTGAGAAACTTAAAGACACCTTCGCGGCGGTCCTCCCACTTCATCAGGCCCTGGTTTCTCTCTGGATGGATGAGAATGTCCCTGATGAATTCCCATAGGTGAGTGCCACGAGGTGCTGCAAACAGTGTGGGCAAAATAAGTGTAAATGGATGTAAGCAAGTAAAAATATGCATTCTCAGTCTGATAAAAATGCAAAGTAGAATCTTGAACACAAAAAACAAAAAAAGCAGTGTTCATGTACAGATGCCTTTTGAGTAGTGTTTTACATAAAGAATTATAGAGTAGGCTGATTCTCCAAACATGTCCTAACCGTGTTTGTTTTTCTTTGAACTGGAATAAATGCTGCTGCTGTGCTCTCTGCTGAGTTTAGGAGGTCGCCCCCGTGGTCGCTTCAGTTGAGACTCTCCTTTCTCTGTTTTGATGTGCACCTCTGTTAACAAAATTAAATGTCAGACATTTACTTAAGCTCACTGTCACTGTGGAACACAGAACCTTACAAATAATGACTGTGTAATGTGAGGGTTTTTATGTGTGCTGGCTAGATCACTCTTTCAGACAAGAAAACAGCTGAATGGATACAAGTAACTTTCTTAAGTCACACTTATACTGAATTCCACACTTCATAACAACTTCACCAAACTAACCAATCAGAAGCTAGGACTTAGACTGAGGTAAACATGAGAGAATCAGAGAGATTCAGCAGATTCAACATAATATCATAACTGTTTTGAAGCTGTAAACATTTAAACATGTAAATATGTAAATAATAAATGTGTAACATAGGTATGTAAATAGTTAACCGTGTAACCATTTTAAAAGGTATTTTAAGTAAATTAACTTAAATATAAATTATATTAACTTCTGAACCTAAAACTCTCAAATATATGAATTGACTGTATATGCTTACTTACTTGAAATTAAGGGGTAGGAAAACTCTGGGTCAGATTCACCACTGCCAGACTCTGGTGAGCCAAGGTTTGAGAACCCAAACATGCCACCTGAATACATGAGAGACATGTTATGATATACAGAACTGCTGAATAGCTAAGCTGCAAAATAGTTGAGCAAGAAGACAGCAAATATGACAGACATGAGGATGAAGTACTAACTGTTGGAGGAAGAGCTGTACTCGCTCTCTGATTGATTATCAGACAGGTACTCAGTGTCTCCCAAAGGTGTCATGGGCTCCATGGTCAGACTGGCCAGGTCATAATCATCTTTGTAGTCAAACTCTCTCTTGCTGACAGCATCTTCAGCTGTTGGTAGTGAGTGCCAATGTTAGCCCTGTAATTTCCATACAGTTTTATGCTATTATGTAAAATCTCTATATAATACAATACGTACCATGGCCAATTCTAATGGTGCTGAGCAAAGGGAAGTTGAGATTATCTAGGAAGTTGTCCAGGAGCTGGCAGGTCTCATTCAGCTCTGGTCCTGACAGGCTCTGAAGATCTGGGAAGCAAAAAGTAACGAGAAGGAAAATATATTAACTGTATTTTCTAGGGTTTTATTAACATATAACTGGTAAATTGGATTTAGATGAAAATGTATCAGTTAATTATGTCATAATACACGAGTGTCACACAATTGTTTTCCTTGACTTGGTTACCAAAATCTAGACTAGAGACAGCACTTGAATAACTCAAACTACATATGGATATATTTCTATGAAATTATGTAAATCATTTCCACATGACAGATATAGTTTTTACCATATTTGGTCTTGTGTTCTTGCAGACTCTGATGGAGGGTTAGGCCAAGCTGTGGGCCAAAGACCCCGATCATCTGGTCCCGGTTCATTTGACAGAGGGTGGGGCCATCCATGGCACAGCAGGCTAGACTTAGGGTGCTGGCATCAAACTTGGTGCTCTCTACGTGATCGCTGATCCACTCCAGAACATTTTCTGCTGTCCAGCAATGAGGGCTAATCTGCCGGTACCACTGACCTGCGAAGAAATAGCAAGAAATATTTTATATTCTTTATAAGATGGGATGCTGTCTCTGTGCACTAGCTGCACTAGTCAGCAATGAACACAGAGATTTATAAACTGTATATTTTGCCAATTTGTCATCAACATTTGCTTCTTAAATTTTATGTATATCAACACTTGGTCTTTAAAGTTAAGTTAGACAAACAAAGGCAGAGCTGTTTCATGTGGTGGCTGCATTTGTCTGTTTGACTATCATGTTGAGTTAAACATTGGCTGCCTAGTAAATGATTGAGCCAACATTTACTAAATGAGGTCAAAGCAAAGTTCAGATAGCTTATTGTCCCATTGGTTGAAGTTTGAAAATAAAGGATCATGTTTACTTCATATGAAACTGCTGAAGTCGACAACTTTACTGATTAACAGTTCAGTAAACTAAACAATTTTTTTTTCCTTTGTGGTCACAAAGATCACATACAGCTGAATCTTGAAGCAAAACCAAAAATGAGTATCACACAGCAGCTGTTCCTCTTACCGCTTATGTTGGAGCTGCACCCTGGATTGCTGAACTGCTGAGTGTTGATGCTGGGCAGCACACTGGGTTGCTGCGGCAGGACATCAGGGACAACAGTTTGATACATGGTGAGGTTGGCACAAGTCAAGACACTACTGAGGCACATTGATGACATGGAGACACTGAGAAAGATAGAAGAAGATACTTTTTACACAGCAGTTAAAAAAATGAAGAGCAGCTAAAAAGAGGTTACATCTAATGAAAAAAACTGTTTGTCTGGCATTGTAACCTAATCAAATCTGTACCTCTTCTTAACCATGACCACTCTAACATTTAAATATTTACCAAATGTCTTACGTGATTCCAGCACAAAAAAAGAAAAAAAGAGATACTCCAAGATACTCCACAAAATGAGCTTGTGTATAATTTTCACTATTTCAGTGCTCTCTGTCTGTTCTCTGTAAATATCATATATAATATCTGTCTCTGAGGCAAAGATGCACCTGCTGTTGCATTTAAGCATTGAACCCTAACCCTGTGGAGCTTTATATTCCCATAAAGGAGTGGGGGAAGGACTCAGGTGAGTTCAGGGGAATTCCATTTCAAACTGGCCACACCTCCATCCCTCCTCCTCCACTTTCCTGAGAACTTGATCAACAAAACAAACCTGCCCTGTTTTTTTTTTCTCTAATCTTTTTCTCTCTCTTTCACACCATCAGTTAGGGTAAGATTATATTTGTATTTGTAAACTGGGTGAGCTTTTACAACTTCACTTTGTCTTATTAGATTAATTTAACTGAAAATTAGTAAAGATTAGATTAGATTCTTTAATCTCTGTACCTTCCTAGCCAAACACAGACATAAGCAAAAATATACAAGGTCCATTTCTATTTCTATTTCTCTTTCCTATTTCTGTTTCTTTCTTATTATAAATAAATATAAATGATTGAACTGTCGTGCTCTGTCATATTTTCATGACACTGCGACCTTTCACTCCCACATGGAAGGGTGGTGATGACAATTTCTAAAAATAGCCACACACAGTCTATGACAGCAGACAGCCAACTATGTGGCAGACAGTTTTATCAGCTTGACCATAATGATAATGACAACTTTATCAACTGCTTTTTATTCCACAGAACTCAGTTATGTCCTGATATGTAACCAACCCTCTGTCTCTCTGATAATACAGAAACTTGCCACTCTCTCTGTGCAACATGACACCCAGAGAGTGGCAAGTTTCTGTAATGCAGGAAGTTGTAAACCTTGATGGCTTGATGTGGCTCAGTGCTGGTACCTAGTGGCTGTTGAGCAACTGCTTGCTACCACAAACAATGTAAATGGTCAATGGACTCTGCTTATGATGCTTTTCTAGTCTTCCAACCACAAAGGCGCTTTACACTGCATGTCACATTCACCCATTCACACATACATTTAGCATAGGGGCATCATCATGTTGAATCAGGAAAAAGACAGAATTTGCTAGCCAAAGGGTCCAATCAGGCCCACCGGATGACAAAGAAGTAAAATACTATACTGTTGTTCAGTTTCATTGGTGTGTGAATGTATGTGAATGTAATAGGCATGAATGGGTGAATGAGATATGTAATGTAAAAGCACCTTGAGTGGTTGCAAGGTGTGGGCAGATGGTGATGTCGACACGCATTTTTCCTGTAATCCCATTCAGCATAGCACTTTGGAATGTGTTTCAGCCAATGATGTGTGGCACATCTGCACATGTTTTCTCCCAAATTTCACAACATCACTCACACCCTGTTTCCACAACATGTTGGAGGAAAAGCTCAGCATGGAATGCAGTTCAGCAGGTTTCTTCTTTTTGACAACACACCAGCTTTCATGGCCTGGGGTAAATAATTCCATCATTTGTAAGACACGCTGTCTTTTTTCCCCAGCTGTCATTACTCTTCTACACCTGAAATGTTACTAAATGGTGGGGTTTTCCACTATTTTTGTGCATTAATTCTGTGTAAGTCGTATCTATCATGTGCTTGTTTCTGTGATCACAGTAATAAAAATTAAATTCAAATATCAAATCAAAGCCCAGCCATGTCTGGTTGTCTGGAGTCATTGTTAAACATTATCTATACAATACAAAACAGATGATAAAAATAGCATTAAAAAATGAATATACTAGTAATATAGCTGCAAGCAGCAATGTGTCAGTTAAAGCAAAGTAATTTTAGTCAGTCAGTTTAATTCTGTTCAGAAAAGACACCTGATTTCCTCTGTAAATCAAAAAATAGTGTGAATGGTCATTTGTTTCTATGTGCTCTGTGTTTGGACTTGTCCAGGGTGTTCCCCGCCTTTCGTCTTAAGTCAGCTGGGATAGGCTCCAGCCCCACTGTGACCCTGATGAGGATAAGCGGTTCTTAGGTGGATCTTTTTCTGGTTAAAATACTGACTTTGTCCACAGCAGTGCGTATCTGCCTCTGTGCTGTGATCCCTGTCTGTTTCTCCAAACTGGGAGTGTACTGACCACCATCTACTGTAGGTAACACACTGACTTTGCATATACCCCATATAATCCCATTTCAAAAGTAATCCCTTGAAGATAGCAGCAGAAAATATGCAATGCTGTAGCATACTGATTTTGGCACATCCTATTCTTCACAAACTACTTGATACAGATATCAAAGGTCCTAGCCCAAAAAAAAATCAGGTTTATGCGGTTTAAGAAATGAAACTATATGGTTCAATAATATGAAAATAATAATATGAAATAAAGGACTGTTTAACAAGGAGAATTTGATAACTCAGGCAGAATTATCCTGTCTTTATTCAAGAGCGTAGATTTTCAGTTTGAAAGCATGATTTCTCCTTCTCATGCTCAAATTTATTCTCATGCTCACATTTTGTGCTCACACTCAGATTTCTGCTGCTTCTTTCAAAATGTGTGCTTGGACTCAAAAATCACATGCTTGTGCTCACAATTCTTCTTCTTGCACACAAACATTTCACTCGCAATCAAATATGTCCTGTGCGCGCTCAGATCTAAAGTCTGCTCTCTCAAATCTAATGTGCTCGCACTCAAAACAAGCACATCATACACATAAGATGCCAGCATATTTATGTATAATTAATCTTAAGTAATCCTAAAAAGAGTTATCGTAGTTTTGATTTTTTTTGTCTAATTTTATATTCGTGGGATATATTTTATACACTATAAATACTCACAGTAGCATAACAGTGTCAACTACACTACAACAGTTGAATATTTAAGTACACTGCTATCTGTTGTATTTTGAACCATGGGACGCCAGTTCGCATCCCGGCCGCCGCACCATTGCTGCATGCCATATTATAATTTTTGACAACAGAGAAACAGCAGGCAGTGTAGAACAGAGTGTAGGGGGCCGGGATCACACAGAGCAGAGTGACAGAGGGCCCAAAGTGACTGCAAAGTGACTTCATAAATACTATTTTTATTGAATGACAGGTTCCCCTCAACTTTCTGGAGGGTGGCATGCCTGAGGACAATGAGGCAAAAATCATCATAGCTTATTTTTCATTAAGCTATACCTTTTTAATCATGTAGCCTAGCCTATTCAGCCATCATCTCTTGTTAAATATTTCAGAAAGAGAATCAGCTGGTTAGACAGATTCTATTACTGTAACAGTAATTTATTAATTTAAATTTAAAATCATAATATGACATGCAGCAAAAGTACAGCGGCTGGGGTGCGAACCATGGTTCAAAATGCAACAGATAGCAGTGTACTTAACCATTCAACTGTCATAACACTGTTATGCTACTGTGAGTATTTATAGTATATAAAATATATCCTGTTAATATAAAATTAGACAAAAATCTAAAGTATGATAACTATGATTTTTAGGATTATTTAAATTAATTACACATAAATATGCTGGTGTCTTAAATAGGTGATGATTCAAATAGCTGGCTAATATGGTAAATAGTATTTAAAGAGAGAAGCAGTTTTACAAACAGACCATATGCCCGCCCCTACGGAGCGGTCAAAAAGGGCGAAGGAATGCACCCAAGATTGGTCCTCACTCTAGCTGTCTCCGTATAATGTGAGCAAAATGTCTGTATCCAAGAAGAAGAAATGTGAGCACAAGCATGTGATTTTCGAGTCCAAGCACACGTTTTGAAAGAAAGAAAGAAATCTGAGTGCGAGCACAAAATGTGAGCATGAGGAGAATAAATCTGAGCACGAGAAGGAGAAATCATGCTCTCAAACTGAAAATCTACGCTCTTGAACAAAGATAGGATAATTCTTCCATATTCATCCCTCAAAAATGATGTTTGATGACTACAGACACTGAATGCAAATAGCAAACAAATTCAAACATATAACATTACAACATTACATACAACATACATACAACATTAGTTAGAGTTAGAGCTTAGCAAATTGCAACCTAGTTTTGCAGACTGAGAGTCACTCAAAATAATTTTCAGATGGGCTCAAGACATCTCTAGTTATTACACCAAATATAGAACACATCATGCTACGGTGCAATATAAAAATGTGTAAACACACAATGGTCAGATACGAACTGCCACTATTTACTGCATATGACCTGGATATTGTTGAAGTTCCCCAAGTGAACTTCCCCGAGTTGGTTGATCCGGAAAAGAGTGAAAAGAGTCGTTGAATTCTTAGTCTAAAAGCTTTATTTACAGAGCTCTGGAGATCACACAACAGAAAACACGTCTGTTACAGGAAAGCGCCCAGTGAGATCTAAAATAATATTTCTTGTTTATTAGTGCCGAGTGCCTACAACACGAGGCACGAGGCAACTATTAATCTTCTGCGTGTTTCATGGCAGTTTTATTATTA
>JAATJX010001632.1:0-10964 GCA_028641955.1 Protonibea diacanthus | reverse complement strand
GGAGCTGGAAGCCAGAGTGATCCCATCTAAGGTAACCAAGTCTCCGGAAAGAGAGTTTCTGAGGTGTTTAGGTCCAATTACAAGAACTTCAGTTTTGTCGGAATTCAGCATCAGAAAATTGTAGGTCATCCAACTTTTTATATCCTTAAGGCATGCTTGGAGTTTAGTTAACTGATTGGTTTCATCAGGCTTGATCGACCAATATAATTGGGTGTCATCAGCATAACAATGAAAATTAATGGAGTGATTCCTAATAACGTTCAATAGAGGAAGCATATATAAACTGAGTAGAAGTGGTCCTAGTACAGGACCTTGTGGAACTCTGTGACAAACTTTGGTGTGCATGGAGGATTCATTCTCATTCTCATTCAATTCTCATTCAAAGTTAAAAGAAAAAAACATCTGTTTCTTTCTGATCAGGACATGGATCTGTGCCTACTGTTCATTCTGTTCATGCTGATGGGTAGAAATGGTAAGTTTTAAAAAGGTAACATTACATTGTTTATTTGCAAATCTTGGAGACATGAAGTTTTTTTTATCCTTTATGATTAGTGGCACACAATATGTACCAAATGTATGTAACAGTTGTTGTTACTGGATAGCAAGGCGCCGAAAGAGAGTGAAAGAGGAGGACAGGGTTAGGAGGGTATTTAGAGCACTGTCAGTAGTGACGCCTCCACCTTCCCCTCCTTGCCACAACAAGACACACCTACAATTCAGTGCACATTCAAAACCTCCTGTATAAATAGAGGGCTGGACTCAACTCTTTTGTTCAATTCTCAGTAACCATGGCAAGCATCAACAAGAACAAACAAAGAGTGTTTCCTGTGGCTCCAGTAAGAAATTATAGGGAATATTATACTACAAGGATAGTGTTTTTGCAGTGAAAGAAAAAAGAATGTGTCAAACAGCTCATCAGTGGTGGTGTCTGTGTTATTTCTGTCCAGATTTAATTAAGAATCTGTGTGTTTTAAACCATTATGTTTGTTTTTAATATATCTGCCTGAGAAATATTTTCATAGAAAGTAGATATATAAAGATTTATATTAATTATTTACACCCATAGCACATTACAGCATTTAAATGTGTGCTTATTTTACAGTTTCCTTCTGAGACTGTGTTGCATTCAGTGTGTGCTGTTCTTTGCAGGATTGTGTCAACAAGAGGAAGTTTGCTCAAAGACTGTGATCAACTCCTGCAATGACTGTATCAGATCTGGGCCCTACTGTGTGTGGTGCAAACAGTTGGTGAGAAACTGTTTATTGTTACCTCCTCCGACAAATTGATTTGATAAGTGTTCAGGCAATGGGTAACTGGAAGCATCTTGTCAGTTTTGGCAAGAGTTTGGCAAGAGTTAACAATTAGTTAACAAATTATGACAATAAACACTGACAGAGAGGTGGTTGAGATTATTTAAATAGTAAACATTTATAGTATTTTGTAGTTTGCTTAGAACATATACAGTCATCATGGAGATGAGTGAACTTAGTATAAAGGATAATTCTTATGTATTTTTGTGTTGTTTGTGACCCCCCCCCCCCCAGAATTTCACCAAACAAGGTGAGCAGGAAGCAGCACGCTGTGACACCCAAGCTCAGTTAATAGAGAGAGGCTGCAAGTTGGATGAAATCATCTCCCCTGAGAATAGTGTAATCACGGTCAAGAAAGACCCTCTGTCTGATTCATTCAGCCAGCAGGAGCCTGTCCAGCTGAGTCCACAGAAGATTAATCTGAATCTGCGACCAGGTTAGTGGAGTCTGTTAATGATAGAGAAATGCTGTGTCATGTCATCTGGATTCATGATGAACTGAGCTGGGCAAAGTAATTTGTGAAAATCAAACTATGTTTTCATGTTTTTCATAACATCTAGCATCACATTGAATTGTATAAACATGCAGTCACTGAACCTCAAATAGTTTTCTTGTTTTATTCCTACAGTAGTATGGTAGTAGATCTTCTGTTTTCTTTTGTTTTTCATGAGCTTGTTTCTTTTCAATGTTTACAGGACTTCCTAGCACATTCAGTGTTTCTTTTAAAAGAGCTGAGGGATATCCAGTTGATCTCTATTACCTGATGGACCTGTCTTACTCCATGAAAAATGACTTAGAAAATGTCAAAGGTCTGGGACAAGCTCTTTTTACAGCTCTGAATAACATCACCAAAGGAAATGCTCAGATAGGTAATACGATTGCAATCTTGCAACATCAACTAACAGTCACAGAGTAATTATCTTGTCCATGTCACATATCAGTAAACTTGTTATGTTAATGTTATTAATGATTATACATATTTTAAACATGGATTACTTTTTACTTTTTAATCTATAAATATATTCAAATGATGACAAAACACTGTGGAGAAGTGCTGTGATTTATTTTAGTATTTCACTTGAAGGAAATGCTACCACATAAAGAAAAAACAAATATTTTTAACTAACACTAGCACTTTTTTAACTGTAGGGTTTGGTGCCTTTGTTGATAAGACAGTCCTTCCTTATACTAACACCAACAAGAAGAAACTGCAGAAGCCATGTGATGTGAATGAACAGGAGTGTCAGGCTGCCTTTGGCTACAGGCATGTACTTGGTTTGACACCAAATGCAAATGAGTTCACAAACAAGGTGAAAGAGCAGTTCATCTCTGGGAACTTGGACTCTCCTGAAGGGAGTCTCGATGCCATGATGCAGGCTGCTGTATGTGGGGTAAGGACTCAACTAATGAACAGTGAGTAACAGGAGGAAATCAATCATGGGTTCACTATTAGAAAAGAATGAAATTAGAAACATACTAGAAAATAATTGTAACAATAATAATATGAATCTACCGTTGGGTGCTTTCATACCTAATCCTCTTCAAATGAACTTTGTTGTGAATATAGCACCACAAAATGTCTCTTATGTCTGTTAAGTCACTATTTATGATACAAGAGGTCCAGTTACAGTCTGGATTAATAGGTCTCATAGTCATTATTTGAGATCCTTGTGATGGTCCAGCCTGCTTTCAATAAATACAGGTATTTGTATTAAGGAAACAGAATGTAATTTTCCTTGATGGGTCCAGGGAGCAATTGAACCAAACTATGTACTTGACAGAACACTCGTTTGTGAATGCCTTTGGTCACCTTGGCTTGCAAATTATTGTAGATTATTGTACACTTTATGAACAGTAGTCAAGCCTGAAGACTCAGTACATTTATTTATGGGGGAAAAGAACATAAGAGGACGTGATCATAGATCATAGACACCTGGCTCTCATGACTGAGATGAGATCATAGATGGTGCCAATGGTTACCCCTGACAACAATAAAACAAAGGATTTCTCATTTGGTCACACGAGAAAAAGAATAACCTCTGATATAGAATTACAAGATACTTAAGCAACAATTATGTTGCAAAAAGCAGCAGAGAGAGAAGTGTGAGCACAGTGTGAGTACTTTTTAGGGTCTATGAAGTTTTGGCTGAAATGAATCCTATTGTTTCTATTTGTATTGTTGTTTAGGACAAAATCGGTTGGAGAAACAGCAGCACTCGACTGATTGTACTGACCACTGATGCTGGATTCCACATGGCCGGGGATGGAAAACTGGCTGGCATACTGGAACCCAATGATGAACGCTGCCACATGGAAGGCAACCTTTATGTCAAAAGCAATGAGATGGTACGTATGAAATGACACAAGAGAATCAACAGTCAAAAGGTTTTCAGTGCTGTTGTGATGTTATAATGAATGATGGGCAAAACTATGAAAATTAGACAAGGCTGTCATGAATTGCAACTTATTATTGCCTACACTGGTTCCAAAAACCAACAAAACAAACACTGATAGTGAGTTTTTTTCAGTGGTCAGCACCTCAAATAGTCATTATTGTTGTGTGCAGGACTATCCGTCTGTGGGACAACTGGCCGCACAGCTGGAAAAAAACAATATTCAGCCAATATTTGCAGTGACAAAACCTGTGATAACAGTGTTCCAGGTAAGCAGGATGTACCTTCAATTTCTCATATGTTTTTATTTATTTATAGAGCACACATTCTGTTCGTACTGTTTGATTTTTCATGTTTCATTCCAGCAACTCTCTAAAATGATTCCAAAGTCAGAGGTGGGAGTACTCACAGAAAATTCTGATAATGTTGTTGGATTGATTAACACTGCCTACAATGTAAGTTCACCACTGGAAAGTTTTGCTAGCTTCATTCTTTTGTGTGTGCACATCTGTTTTTTTCTCATTATTTTTAACTTTTTCTATATCTTACAACACTCTCAAATCTGTAAATCCATGACAGAAATTGTCCTCAAAAGTAACTCTGACCCATGACAATCTCCCTGACAATGTAAGAGTTGTCTACACCCCCAAATGTGGTGATGGAGGGAGAGAGCAAAGCAGCGCAGGGGAGAGCCAAGGAGTGTGTGAGAATGTGAAACCGGGAAAAGAGGTCAGTTTGTTTTATAGTGTTACATTCTTTTCAGCTTTAAACACTGCATATGGTGCTCTCTATGTCCATGCTGTGATTCTCTTTAAAAAGTAGTCTATTGGGGCAGCACTCAGTCTCAGTCGGTAGAGTGGCCGCCCCATATGCAAAGGCTGGCCAGCCCAGGTTCAGGTCCCGACCTGTGGCCGTTTGCTGCATGTCATTCCCCATCTCTCTCCCCATACATTCCTGTCACTCTTCAGCTGAGGATCAACAAAGGCCTTTGAGAAAGTCAAATACTCAGTGGCAATGGGCCAGAGAAGGATATACTGCCAGGGTAGACCCATTTTGTTGTAGGGAGTTTTCTTTAGAAAGTGACCAGTGGATGGGGCAACTAAGTTGCCACAAAAACTGGATTCCAGAAACAATCAAGCTGTGGTTCAGGAGCAAAGTTTTGGCCATATTTGATAATGTACAGTGGTAGACTCATATGATCAGAAGTTCGAGCCTGTGTCCTTGGGCATGATACCGAACCCCGAATTTCTCCTGAAGGCTTCACCATTGGTTTGTGAATGCATATATATATGGTTAGCTCCTAAAACTGATGAGCAGTTGGCACCTTGAATAGTAGCTAATGCCATCAATGTATGAATGTGTGTGAATGGGTGAATGAGATATGTAGTGTAAAGGCACTGCTATATAAGTACAGTCTGTTGTGGAGAAATTGCTGAAGTCAAAGGTCAATGGTGAGGTCAGGAGGGAAGAAAGTGTTCAGGACCCTCTGATGTCTTATGCTGTATTATTTATTGATGCTTGGCGAAGGAGAATTAGAGACACTCTCAAAGTACATCAGTACATCAACATTCTGCCCAACTAATGCTGGTGGCCAGACATTAAACCCCAAGATAACACCACAAATACCATACGCCCCCAATTATTCAAAGAGAATGTCTTTACCCATGCAGGTGTCATTGTCAACATATTCTAAACTGGAGACACAGATGTCTGTTTACGCAGATTGGAAAGTCAATGGCAAGCTATCTATTATGGCTATGAAGGCAGCAATAGGTCTCTTCGACCCTGACCCTAGACTGACACCTACTGTTCTCAACCAAAGCAAAACAATACTGCAGAGGACCTCAACGCCCACACGTGACCTTGTCTAACCTAAGGATAGAAAAGTCCATAACACAGTCCATTTACCATTTATGAATATGCCATTTTGGCTTGTGAATGAAAGTATTTAGTTGATATGTTTACAATGCTGTAAATGTATTACACCTCTGTTTTACGAACTGCCCTCTCCAGATTCACTTTGATGTCACTGTGACGGTGGACTCATGTATGAAGGACCAGTCTTTCATTATAAGACCACTGGGCATTAAAGACACATTGACCGTGACCTTAAATACAAAATGTGAGTGTCAATGTGAAGACTCCTCGGGGTCGAGTAGCCACCCACACTGCAATGCCAAGGGAAAAGTCACTTGTGGTATTTGCAGGTAAGCTTTACACCTTCTTTATAATTGCTGTGTTAGTGAGTTGTATTGGATTTATTAAATGCTTGCATCAACTTGTGTTTGGTGGCTGTGTGTGTATTATAAAATTCTAGCTACTGCTAATGCAGTGAAAACTTCTACTCAACAAATTCAGCAAGCTAAATCACTGAAGGTACAACAACATCTCTTTGATAATGTGAGGTGTGATGGCTCTTTCTCACTTCTCTTTATTCAGCTGCAACAGCGGCTTTGTCGGTCAGTTCTGTGAGTGTTCCATTGGCGATAAAGATGAACGCTCTCTGCGAGCATCCTGTCAGAAGGACAACGGCACCGAGTGTGAGGGTCGAGGAGACTGTGTGTGCGGGAGATGCCAATGTCACAACAGTGAGAGTGGAAAATCTTACCATGGTGACTTCTGCGAGTGTGACGATGACCACTGTGAGAAGTTTCTGAATAAACTATGTGGAGGTAGCAAAGTCATTTTCAAATTTTATATATATATATATATATATATATATATAAAGGAATATATAGTATGTAACTGTTTATGTATAATGAGCTGAAAATGAGAATCATTATGTTTTTATCATGGGAGACTTTCTGTAGAGAATTTAACGACCATGTTTCTTCAGTAGCCCAGACCAGACAAATTAAACTTAAACCGACAGGTCTATTTGCTTTTCAACCAACCAAATACAAAAAACTATGATTGAAACTATAATGACAATAATGACATACACAAATGCAGACGAGTGACCATTGCCCGCTGAGGCAAAATGTGTGCAGTGCTGCAAAATGGCCTAGCCACTAACCAGAGGAAAAGGCTCTGGATTTTGTCCTGATAGCGATCATCGTGAAGCTCGCCATCTACTGTCAGCAAGTCAAAAAAGTCTGTAAGTCTCAGTCAGCCATTCTACAGAACTACATATTTGTTTCCCATCACCCTCTCTACTCTGTGGACAGAGCTTCATCTCTCCAGGTTCCAGACTGGCCATTTCCTCAGTAATTTTTGCTTGGTTTATTGGGTACTTAAAGAGGAGTTATCAAGCTTTGAACTTTGGGTTTTGTATTTTTAGAAGAGGACTCATTCTATGTGTTATATATGTTTTGCACTTACTGTAATACACCAGGTAATTCAAGTGGTTAGTGGCTATGCCGGCGCCTTCGAGGGTTCTGCTGGCTCTGAATTACATTCTGTCTGACCAGCACACCAACTTAACACAAACGACCACTACAATCTGTGATCAGCCTGTTTTGTGCTTTACATGTATTGTGATGTTTGTTTGAGCACTCTAACTCTCTCCTCTCCATTCTTACAAACTTGTAGGAAACGGTAAATGCAACTGTGGAAAATGTAACTGCAATCCAGGCTACGAGGGCTCCGCCTGCCAGTGCAAGGTGTCCAAGGAGAGCTGTCGTACCCTCAATAATACTGAATGCTTCGGCAGAGGGAAGTGCAAGTGTAACCGCTGTGAGTGTAACGAGGGATACCAGCGTCCGCGATGCCAAACATGCCTCGGCTGCGCTGACCCTTGCCAGACCAAACTGTAAGTCCAAACTTCCACTAAACTTTTACTTTCAAATTATTGAGTGTGCCTGAAAGAGCACACTCTTTACTATCCACCCGGCTTTTTGAGTGTGCCTGGAAGAGCACATTCTTTAAAATCCACCCAGCTTATTCTTATTGAGTGTGCCTGAAAGAGCACAGTCTTTACTATCCACCCGGCTTATTCTTATTGTTGGTGTGGATTATTTTTCTTCTTCCGTACGTTTTTTGCAGCCTTTTAAGTCCCATAAATCCTGTCCTCCAAACATAAAAATAATACCACCAGATGCCACCATTCAGGACAATGGAGCTATTAATTTACAAATCTCTACTATTAATACTGTACAAATTATTAAATATTTTCATATAAATTTTCCCACCATAAGGATGAATGGAAAATCCTCAAATCTCTCAACAGACCCACTACACTTTAAACAACAACAACTACTCCATACTTTGTCCTACAGACTTCATTCAAATTACTACTTGTAGACAAGATGTTAAACTATTAACGCTGTCCACAACTTTACAAAATCTTTTACCGTTTTTAAACAATTAAACACTAAATTTGAGTATGTTTTTACTCCACAGCAGAGTTTACAATGGGTGTGTATTGCGCCTGCTAGAGCGGGTGACGTAAGAGCTAGAGTGAAAGAGCAGCTAACAAGTCCGTCAAAAAATAAAACATACCAGTCTCTCCTGGCCATATATGTCATGCTACAGACATGATTTGCCCAGCAAAACGTAGGAAAACTGGATACCTACGCAGTGATGTCATCACTTAAGCTGTCAGCCTTACCGTTTCGGTGTTATGAGCCTCGGAGCACCAGCTAGTCCCTGCAGCACTCCCATTAACTCCCATGTTAAAAAGGAGCGATTTTTCTTCAGGCACGCAGACAAACCTGTTCCTTTACCAGATGAATAAAATCCATTCCGTACTGGAAATCGCATTTTAAAAATACCAGACGATCAGGAAAGCCTCGTTTCAGCGATATTTACAACGGTCTAGCCGGAAATCGATCATTTCTGTCGTGAACTCCCTAACGTTATCAGTCGTGCTCTGAGCTGCAGTCTGACACACGCGCATCTCTAATTGGGGCCCGGCAGATGGTGCTTTTTGCTCGGTAAACTCCGTACTGTGTCAGTCTGTGCAGCAGTCTGACACACAGACGGTTAGCTGCCCATTACGTGCCACATTGTACAATATGTTTGTGTTGATTTGTTCTGTACACGTGACATCCATTGCACGTCTGTCCGTCCTGGCCTCTGTGGCTCTTCCTGAGGTTTCTTCCACCTTTTTTCCCTGTTAAAAGGGTTTTTTGTGGGCAAGATTTTCCTCACTCGAACCGAGGGTCTAAGGACAGAGGGTGTCACTCCCTGTACAGATTGTAAAGCCCTCTGAGGCAAACTGTGTTTTGTGACTTTGGGCTATATAAATAAAATTTGATTTGATTTTTGATTTGACATTAAAAAGGAGCGATTTTTCTGCAGGCAAGCAGACAAACCCATTTCTCTACCAGGTGAAAGAAATTCTTTCCGTGGTGGAAATGACGTAAAAAGCCTCGAAGTCGGTTTGACGATAACTACAACGGTTTGGTCTGTACACGACTTTATCTGGCATTTGCAGCTGTTTACTCTCGGTCAGTGTCTCTCCCTCTGTCACTCGGACACGGGTGTACCTGTCCTCTCTGGTTAGCACGCCGCTAACGCTACGTGTAAACAAACCGTGCGCATGTAGCACACAGAGTCTGCCAGCTGATTGTAACGAGCTAGGACAATTTAACTGGCAACTCGTTAACGTAAAGATGGCACACAGAGTCTGCCAGCTCATTGTAACGAGCGACAACAAGTTAACCGGCGAGTCGTTAACATAAAGACTGCACACAAAGTTTGCCAGCTGATTGTAACGAGCGACAACGAGCGGACCCAAACAGACCGGTAACGTACTGGGCATTTAGCTTTACATAGCTTAACACGGCTAGGCACGAAACTGTTAACTTTGTTAGTGTGTTTGTTTAGTTACATACATGTTGTTATTCTGTTCATGTTGTGATCTGTGCCATCATATTTGATGAGAGCAGTGCAGCTGAATTTTATCAGTTAAAGGTGTAGTGACAAATATTTCAAATATATAAAGATTACTCAACTTTTTTTCAGGTAATCTCACGCTTTCTTAGAACACTGTACAAATTCATAAAATATTTCAAAATATCCTACAATTCTCTCTTTTCATACAAATTTCCACAGATGCATCGGGCATTTCGGCAGAGGGTATCCACACCGTATTTCTGCAGGAAATACAATTTTTCTAGTTGAGTGTGCCTGAAAGAGCACACCCTTTAAAATCCACCGTGCTTATTATTATTGAGTGTGCCTGAAAGCGCACACTATATGTTATCCACCGCGCTTATTCTTATTATTGAGTGTGCCTGAAAGAGCACACTCTTTACTATCCACCCAGCTTATTCTTATTATTGAGTGTGCCTGAAAGCGCACACTATATGTTATCCACCGCGCTTATTCTTCTTCTTATTGAGTGTGCCTGAAAGCGCACACTATATGTTATCCACCACGCTTATTGAGTGTGCCTGAAAGCGCACACTATATGTTATCTACCGCGCTTATTCTTCTTATTGAGTGTGCCTGAAAGCGCACACTATATGTTATCCACCGCGCTTATTATTGAGTGTGCCTGAAAGCGCACACTATATGTTATCCACCGCGCTTATTATTATTATTGAGTGTGCCTGAAAGCGCACACTATATGTTATCCACCGCGTTTATTCTTCTTATTATTATTCTTACGCCCTTTTTTTGGCTCACTAAAAATCCCAGAGTTTTTTTTTTTTTTTTTAAAGATTATTTTTTGGCTTTTTTCCAAGCTTTTATTGTATAGAGACAGCTTAAGAGTGACAGGAAATGTGGGGAGAGAGATGGGGAATGACATGCGGCAAAGGGGCCACAGGTCGGGACTCAAACCCGGGCCGGCCGCAGCGAGCCTTTGAATATGGGGCGGCTGCTCTACTGACTGAGCTAAACACCGCCCCAATCCCAGAGTTTTTGTCGCACATACACAAAACGGGTGTCAAAATGACCAGCTCAGCCGGGAATCGCAGGCAATGTTATTTTCAAAGAGTTTCGGCAAACGGTTTTGCCAAAAAATGCCAAAAACCACACCAAAAAATGAATGGGTGTGTATTGCGAGAATTTTCGAGAGCTGGAGTGAGTGATGTCATCGCTAGAGTGCAGAGAGAGAGAAAACCTGCTCTTTACCTGACGACACCAGCCAAAGTTTAAACAATTTTCGCCTGAAAATCGGCAAGGAACTGGTCGACATGACAAGGAAGCCAACGGTCATTCCAGTTTTTGGTTTGCGGCACACCTTATAGGCTGTTTTTGGCCACCTTCGAGGGGCTTCATTCAGAGACTTTCTGTGTCTCTGGGTTTGAGACACAGACTGCATGTGCACACCTGCGACTAATTACTCTGACCTGCAGCTGACCCTGGTTGC
>JAATJX010001561.1:0-10745 GCA_028641955.1 Protonibea diacanthus | reverse complement strand
ATATAATATAATATATGATGATAATAATTTCAATAAAATTGTCAGTGGGCATCAAGCAGGACCAAGCTAGCAGACGTGGTCCAAGATTGAGGCACAACAAGGATCCATGGGAACCTGCAAGGCGAGAAAGCACAAAACCTCCAGGGGACTTAGACAGGCAGTCTAGGCCTATAACAGCATAATGATTGGATGGTTAGGGTTAACCTGTGCCAGCCCTAACTATAGGCTTCATTGAAAATGTGCCCCCCAGCCTACACAGTGAAACCCTTTGAGATGATCCAGAACGCGGTAGCGCCTGGTTTTCAATCACTGGCTAACTGTAGCAGCTCACCTTAAATTCAAATTGCTAATGCTCACCTACAAAATAGTCTCCGGTACTGCACCCACTTACTTGAATGCAGGTGTTACCTCATGACTGTTCCTCCAATAAAAGGCACCTGGCTCTGCCACCTGTTTGCTCAGGGCAATCCTGACTCTTCTCATCTCTTGTTACTACCAGATCAAGGGTGCCCCTCTCTACCTTTAAAAAACTCCTGAGGACCCAGCTCTCCAGAGAGTGCCTCCTCTCCTATCACTACCAACAACTGGACATGTTAAATCTAACCCCATCTAGAACATGTCCTAGTCGCACTCTACCTTGATTGTTGCCCTTTTTTGTAAGTCACTTTGGATAAAAGCGTCAGCTAAATGTAAATGTAAATGCAAAAAGAAACGCTTTAAGCCTATTCTTAAACATGTATAGGGGGTTTGGAGCTGGTTCCACACGAGCGTAGCTTGATAGCTGAAGGCTCTTGTTCCCATTCTATTTTAGGTGACTATAGGAACCACAAAAACCCTGCATTATTGGAGCACAGTGTTAATAAGGTACTATGAAGCTCTATAAGATATGAAGGTGCCTGACCATGTAGAGCTTTGTCAGTGAGGAGAAGGATTCTAGATGAAGAATTTCTACCAGTTATTTTACAGGGAGCCAATGCAGAGTATTAAGGGACTTATTTGAGCAGTCTGATTATCAGATAATTAGAGTTGCAGTAATCCAGCCAAGTAACAAATCCCTGAAATGGACTAGTTTTTCTGTGTCTGTTTGAGACAGTTTGTGCCTGTTTTCCATGATGTTACGTAGGTGAAAAGGCAGTCCTTGAAGTTTGTTTTATATGCTAGTTAAATGACATATCCTGATCAAAGATAACTCCTTTCCTGGTACAGCAGTGCTGGGAGCAAGGGTGATGCCATCTAGAGTAACTATATCTTCAGATAAAAAATTGAGAGGTGTTTGGGGCCAATAACAAGAACTTTAGTATTGCCTGACTTTAACTGACTTCCTTAAGACATGTTTAAGGTTTAGCCAACTGATTGATTACATTTAGCTTGTATATTATTAATATTTAACATTAAATAGATGAATATAGATAAAGTTACGTGTCGTCAGCATAACAATGAAAATTAATGGAGTGATTCCTAATAATGTTGCCTATAGAACAATGTAGAGGGTGAATAGATTTGGTCCTAACACAGAACCTTGTGGATTAACTTTGGTGTGCTTCATCATTAACATGTACAAACTGATAAATAGGACTTAAACCAACTCAGTGCAGTTCTTTTAATGCCAATTAAATGTTCAAGTTTCTTGTAATAGGATGTAATGGTTAATGGTGTTGAATACAGCACTTAGATCTAACAAGACAAGTAAAGAAATGAGTCCTTTGTCTGATGCAATTAGAAGGTCATTTGTAACTTTCATTTGTGCTGTTCTTGTGTTATGATGCACTCTAAATGTGACTGAAAATCCTCAAATAAACTGTTCTTATGGAGAAAGCTGCATAACTGGTTGGCAACTGCTTTCTCAAGGATCACATAGAGAAAGAGGAGCTTATGTCTATAGCTGGCTAAAATCTGGTTAAAGAGCGGGCTGCCTGATAATAAAGACAAATTGATCATATCCACTAAGAAATGCTAACTTTACTAAGTTAAAACTTCTTTAAGTAGCCTTAAAGAAGAGACAGGTTGATGGCATAGATGAAGAAATCCTTAAAGAAAGTTGGCGAAGGTCGATGAGAAGAAAACCAGTCTAAATATATATCAGTTTTTAAAGCTGTTTCCAAGGTTCCTGTGTTTGAAGATAAATTGGTGCCTGTTGAGGGCAGGAGGTGGTGAGTTTAGTCTCTGATAGTTATAATTTTATCATTAAAGAAGCTCATGAAGTCATTACTACTGAGGCCTACAGGACTACATGGCTCAATGGAGCTGTGGCTCTTTGTCAGGCTGGCTACAGTGCTGAAAAGAAACCCTGGTTTGTTCTTATTTTGCTCCAATAATGATGATTAATAGGCTGCTCTGGCATTATGAGAGCTTATATGTTTTAAGACTATCCTGCCAGACTAAACAAAAGTCTTGCAGCTTGGTGGAGCGCCATTTCCTTTCTGTGCTCTTTCCTTTAATACATGGGTTTCAGGGTTATACAATGAGGCTACCCTCCTTTGTTTTATTATCTTCTTTTTGTAGAGGGTCAATAGAGTTGAGTGTAATTCCCCTGTGAGTCTGAAGCACTATCAACAGGATGATTTGGGAGGGACTAGAGTTAGTATAGGAGTCCTCTGTTACATCGAGACATAGCATCTGATTAAATACTGATGGAATCACTTCCTTAAATTTAGCTATGCCACTATCAGACAGACAGACAAGTAAGGACCTACAGTCCTTACTTGTTTTCAAGACTAAACTTGGGGAAAACATATTTGCCATCATCACACAGCTTTTTCACTAAGAAAAATAAATCAATATCAGAATCTGGTATTAATTAGTAATACGGCTTTAGAAAACAGAGATCTGATCTTTAGAGTCCACATTTAACTATCTTATTTAGTACTGTTGCAGAGGAGGCTTTAACGTGTTTATTAGGTGATTATGTATAACTCCTCTTCTGTTTACTTTTTCCTTCAATAATTTAAGTCTACAGTTGGGGGAATTTATACGTAACATAATTTGTTATAAACTATTTATTGAATGCTTATTTGGAACACCGCTTATCAATCTCAGATAGGGGGACCTAAAAGAAATGTCCCAAGGAAATTGTTTTTAAAATGACAGTCCTGTAATAGAAAACATTACCCAATTCACCACATGGTTCTTATCATGGACTTCAGTAGTGATTTTCAGCACTCTCCTCCATCAGGACATTTTGTGCTGGACAGTGACTTGAACAGAGCAGATGAAACGCCTACGGGACTCTTGTATTGTAACTATGGTGATGAGACACTCATGACATCTCATGCATCCCTTCCTGTCTCAGCCTTGTGATAATGATTTAGGAGCAACTTTCAGTTCGGAGAATAAGGTCTGGAGGAAAAGACAGCGAGTTTTGTTTTGAACTAAAGGTTCATGATTTTATACAAAAAGAGTTAGATTTAGCAGAGATATTGAGGTGCATGTACTCTCTCTGCTCTCCATATAATAAGCATTGTAACATAACAGGCTAACTTCAACAACTTTACTTTACCTTCATGATGTGTCCAATTAAAATGTGTACAGGCTTACCTGTACCTGGCTTTGAATGAATGCTATATGTGAAGAAACTACAACTGCTTTGTTCACAAAATGACAACCACAAAAATCTTACCTGTAGTGCTCATACACAGTATAAATATGGACGTTGTATCTGTGACATCACCCATAGTTTTCTGAGGAGATGTTTTGAAGTTTTGAAGTCCCACCTCTGCTGCCTCCTGGCTGATCAAAAATATGGGCAAAGAAGTACGTCGTTGGTGGAGCTTAGGTGGACTAAATGAAGTCTGGGTGCACAAACAAGCCCATCTGTCAATCAAAACATCCATACTGTTAATTATTCATAACTTTAAGCTTTAATATAATTTGAATAGGTGAGTTATATAAAAATTTGGTCTCAGAACAGTTGGTCTAGAGAGACCAAAACTGTTTTTGTGCCAAGCTGTACACATGATTTGACACATGATGTATTTCTGCTGTGAACTGTGGACATTTTAACATAGGGGCTTATGGAGGTTGACCTGTTCTGTAGCCAGCCTCAAGTGGCCTTTCAATTAACTGTTTTTGGCATTTCGGCTTTGGTTTCACTTTACAGCTACGGAGGTTGCCGCTTGGTCGTGCTACTTGTCCATCCGGATTGTTTCGGTGTGAGGTGCAGAGTTTTGGAGATAGCACTGCACAGACACCAATAACGTTTACATCCTGCACTGTCAGGAGCACGAGCTTCTCGTCCGCAAGTACTTGCATGTAGTAGTTACATGCTTGTTACATTGTTCCTACATGAAACTGCTCACAACAAAGTTTGTGGATTATCAAAAGTAACCAGGTCATTAATCTTGGAAAAAAGACATTGCTGTTGAGTTTGTCAAATGTAGTTTTCGGCCATTGTATTTTGAGAAAAACTAGGCATCACACACTAAAACAATCTAGATGAATATATAACACTACATGAACTGTTCCTTTAAGAGACATTTTGGCTTGTTGTTTTTAATACTGAATTGCTCAGAAATATTGGCAGTCACTGGGTTTGTTTTTCTGGGCTTGTTTTCAAAATGTGCTCGGTCTTTACAGCCTTGTTTTACTTCACCTGCTTAATACACAGAAAACAAAACGGCCAAACAATCTCGGATAGAACACGAGCTGTCAATCAGTACCACCTGCTGCCTGGCTCTGATACCTGCACAAACTCTAGGACCTGTCTGCACAAAGTGCTGTCTCTGCCCGTGTGTTTTCCTTGAATTTGTCTGTTGTAACATTGTGGTACTTTGCAGCGGCCGACCAGTCTCAGCAAGGAGCAGACCACATATTGGTTATTTATTGTTTCATGTAAAATATGCTAAAATCAAAGTGAAATATCTGATGTAATACAGAACACAGAAGAATGAGTGCATCCAAGCTTTTAATCAACCCACGGAATCAGCCACGGAAAATGCAAAAATCCCTTCACCCACCTACGTGCTCATTCACACAACCACCCACAGTACTGTGTCAATTAGCAGTGAGGTGATGGTACAGGTCTACTCAGGTCTACCCTGTTAAACTGTTTTTCTCTCTCTCCCTCTCAAGATAAAAAGCTGGTACCAAAGAAGAAGAGTGTATCGATTAGGGAAATACTGTAGACATTAAATATAATTAAAAAGAAACAGTAGGCATCTGTGTAATAACAATAATAAAACAAACACTCAATAACAATTCAATTAAATTTAAATTGTTTCATTAAACAGTAATAAAATGGCAATCGTTAATAGACACCGTTCAAATGAGATCGGGATGCAGCTGTTGCGTTTTTATTAGTTCTTTTTTAGCAGCTTAACTTTAACTAAGGCCCCAAAATTGATCTCATAGATGATTTAAAGAATTGCTTGCATCCATTGTATTTAATCTTTACAACCTTCTTCTTTTAATTGGTACATCATTTTTTTTTACAACATAAGAGTGCCCCACTTTAATGAAACCTGGCAAGCGTTGGTATAATCTTTGAGAGTTTTTGGCTATAGATAAGTCATTTTTGTACATGAATTTGTAATGCATACCGTCTAGTTACTCTCAGTGTTCATGGACATAAACTGACAGATAAGTCAAAACAAATAAAACTGATAATGTACCAAATTTCCCCTTCAACACTGCCTCCTAAAAATTACATCTACATACAAAACTAATCTGCATCTGAATTTTAATGCTTGTTCTCAACAAAGTTACTTAGCCTTAAATAAAGAAAACTCGTCCCCTATGAGCTTGAAATGTGGCAGGTCAAATATGGTAGATTGCTTGTTTGGAGAACATAATTCGCATCATGTTACAAAATGTATTCCAACTTGAGTTTTTGCTACTCTATCCATGAATAGAAACTTCTCAGAAGCATAATTCACTTCCCGGCTGTCCATCCCTTCTGTTCCTTAATGCACAGCTAAATACTCGGCTTCTGTTTGTTGCTCGGGAATCATAAATTTTTCATCTTTGAGCTTGGAGAGATATTAGTATTCAGTCAAAGGCAAGCTGCAAGTCATTTTTGATTTTTGTCAAGAATCTATGACCTAATATAGTTTAGCTAACAATCAAACAGTTTGTCCCAGCTTGCATACTTTGTCGTCTGTTGTCTTAAAACACCTCGTTTTTTTTCCCCTGTTAGAGCATTTTCAGAAACAGATCACAGTGATATAGCCACCCGTAGTTTATTATGAATGTCTGGCTGTTTCTGCCTTCTGTGCGCTCATCTGCTATACAAACATCCCTCCTCAGAGTGTCTGTTCTGTAAAACTGGATGACTGGTGTTAAAAAAGAGGGGGCCTGGATTGATGGTGTCAGGAAGTAACCAGGCTTTTATGTTAATTCCTCAGTTGGCCGTCATGGTAAAAACACAGTGCCAGTTGGTGGAGTGGCATATTGACTGTGGGTGTAAAGATTGGGTGAGCAGAGGTGTGTTTATATATCTCAAGTTAATATCACACTTAACACTGATAATTTTCAGTTTTAAAATACAAAAGAAGTGACATTAGCATACCTTGACTTGTGCTGAGGAGAGTATAGTGTGTTTTCTTTTCTCAAAATTCGGGAGGAGGGAAACTCGCTGAGTATGTATATTACTTAACCAACAGCTTGTTGCCGTCTAAAAGTGGGAATTAATTAACAGCAGAGTGTAACATGTACAGCTAGGCATAGTCTCCTGGATAAAATAAGATCCTATATGTGATATTTTAATTAACTAAATCCTTCAAGGAAGAATGTCATTGATATGTACAGTTGCCCTGAGGTGCAAAAAACACTTGAATGGTGAGTTAAAAAAAAAAAAAAAAAAAATCACCCCCCTTACAGTCGTCATGAACGGGGAAATTAGCTATAGAGAATAAAACCAGGCTGTAAACGTGTTTATTTATGCTGGGAAATTGGGCATTTTAATACAGCCGCTTATGGAGATTGACTCACTTCTTCCCAGCACCGGAGGATGCTGCTTGCTTTTTACAAACCAAGATCTGTAAACTTGAAGTACAGACTGACATGTTGCTCACAGATTGGACGGTTTTGGTGATGTCATCCTGCATCATGAGGACCTGATATCTTGTAGTGTGACCATGGCATTAGGGAAATCAAATTCCAGTGACTGACATCTGTTTATGCAGCACTCCTAATGTGAATGTTCTCTGGTGTTCCAGAGAACTCAGGAAGAAATAACTGATAATTAACATTATTAGACTGCAAATTGACTACATGTTGTAAATAAAGCCAGCTGTCTTCCAACAATATTACTAATATGCAAATTACTTATTATAAATCAGCAGGATTTATTAGGAATCTACAAATGGTCCAAAATGCAGCAGCATGTTTGGTCCTCAGCCAACCAAAGACAGCTTATCTCACTCCACTTTTTATTCCTCTGTCCTGGCTCCCCGTTGCTGCTTGCATTAAGTTCAAGTCACTAATGTACGCCTACTGCAAATTAACTAGTCGCATTGTCACTGTGAGGCACAAAATTTCAATCCAAGTTCTTCTCCTGTGTGGTCCCCTAGTGATCCAATGAGTTACCAAACTCAATTCAGTCACCAGAATCCCTTTCTGTCTTAAAAATTGCTTGACGACCTTCCCCCCTCTGAGAGCACTTTCTGCACCTAATGCGCTCTTTCTCTCTGGATCCTTCTCTAGCTCCCCACCCCCCGCCCCCCAAAAAAGTCATTTGCATGACACTTAACATGTTACTTCATTCACCTGCAAGCCTGGTGGCACTTGGATTGTAGAACTGAGGGACTTCTGAAAGGCTTTTCTTTGATCTATGATGGCTTGGATTGTACCTCATTTGTACATTTCTTGGGAATAAAAGAACCAAATGAATACATTTGAATGTATTAGTAGTAGAAATCATGCTAATATCACATTTGGTGTCACAAAATACTGTGTTTAGTCCATTTTACTTTCAGGTTTAGGGTCAGAATTTGTTCAGCTGAACCAAACAGGCCCACCCCCCACCCCCGACGAACTCAGCCATTTTTTGTAGCACCACGCTGAATGCAGGCGAGTCCTCACCACTTAACTTAAAATACACACCATCGCTGGTGAACTTCATTTGAACTTAATTAGCATTAACGCCTGCAATTAAATAAGGTGCTGCCATCACTGAGCAAACTAATTTACAGGCAAGTACACTCTGAACAGGCACCAAACCTAATTTGCATTCAAACATGCGGTTAGACAAGTATTGACTGCGGCCGCCTGTCCTGAATGAGTGAGCACAGTTTACATCTGATAGTTAACGGTGAAAACCTGCAACACTGAGGTGAAGAAAATCAGTGTCACTGCAGCTGAGTTTCAAGGCTCGACTTTTCTTGTCCAAATTAACACCCGAGGACTTTTGTCACCCACTTTGCTGTGCTCACACATTTAATCATCATTTATATGTAGCTTGAATCCCCATTCTAGTCCCCATATCCCTTGCAGGTGAGAGCTAATTAGCACTCAACCAGGTGTAAATTGTTAATTTGCTAACATGAGGACCGAAGAACAGGATATAGAGTGGATGACTGTTAAAATTTGTGACTTGGCTTAAATATTTTTGACCTGTCATGACAATGACAAAGAAATGAATTGCTTTTATTTTGTTAACTGCTAAGTTTTTGTTTTCACTCATTTTCTAACGACCTTTGTCGCAGTGGACATTTTGAGTTGTCATAGCAGGAAAAATCCAGGTGTAATTAATAAGTGATTGTATTCCACTTAGGTGAGCTGGCTCTAGGCTCCTGGTATTGTGCATGCTGGATCACTGTCATGACTTTCTGGTATGTTTGATGGACGGGGCCATCGTTAATGAAATTTCTTACACCTGTGCTTTCCTGCTATGACAACTCAAACAACTGCTGGGACAAAGGTACATAGAAGACTAGAGAAAACAAAAATAATTACAGCAGTTAAAAAATATAAACGGTCTGGAATGGGTCTACATATATATATATATATATATATATAATATATACACACACACACACACACACACACACACAATCAGCCAGATAACCACCTGCCAAATACTGTGTCGGTTCCCCTATTGCCACCAACAGCCCTGATCCATCAAGACTAGACCTCTAAAGGTGTGCTGTTGTATCAGGCACCAAGACCTTAGCAGCAGATCCTTTAAGTCCTGTAAGTTGTGAGGTGGCGCCTTGGAGTTGTTTGTCCAGCACATCCCACAGATTGCTTGATTGGATTGAGATCTGTGGAATTTGGAGGCCAAGTCAACAGCTTGAACTTTTTGTTGTGTTTCTCAAACCATTCCTAAACTGTTTTTGCTTTGTGGCACAGCGCATTATCCTGCTGAAAGAAGCGACTTCAGGGAATACTGTTTCCATAAAAGGGTGAACATGGTCTGCAACAATGCTTAGCTTCACTTTGATAGCTACTGACCGCTGCAGATCAGGAACACCCCACAAGAGCTGCAGTTTTGGAGGTGCTCTGACCCAGTCATCCAGTTAACACAATTTCACCCTTATCAGGAACGCTCGAATCCTTATGTTTGCCCATTTTCTTGCTTCTAACACATCAGCTTGAGGACAAAATGTTCACTTGCTGCCTGATATAGTAGGGTAAACACAGGTGTTACAGTACCAATGATACTAATTAAGGTTCCATTCCATTCAGGTCAAACTGAGTCAGGGGGCTGCTGTGTTACATGTTGGCTCTGGAAAGACTCTGCTGCAATAAATGGAACAGAACCTTAATTAGATTATTGGAAACAGCTGCATTGACCCTACTATTATTTATGTCAAAATGGCTGCTGTGAAAAATGTCTGTTATCACATCGCTACAACAGGTGTGCTAAGGAGGTCAACTGCATCTTTTTGGTGAGATACAGTAAAAATGTCCAACTGTTACAAACAATAGGTGGAGATAGGTGCAAATGTTAAAGCTGTACATAGTTAGTTAGTATTTCAGGCTTCCAGGCATTTACTTTGTTTGAAAAGAAATGCCGTATAAATATCTTCAGCAGAAAGTGGCATTTCAAATGTTACTGCCTGTTAATCACAGGTCAAACTGACACGTGACGTGTTTATACTTGCAGCATGATGACGTGTTGACGCCTCTGTTCATTTGCACAATTTGCCATATTCAACAATTATTTCACAGAATTTGTTACATTTTGGTTCTGGTCTTCAGCTTAGAGTATTTCTGTCACACTGCCTCTTGTTAGTCATCAAGTGTTCACCATGTGGTCTATGATTCACGAAACACCTCCTCATATAAATTACTATGAGGTATCATGTTGTAACCCACAGTTTCAGAAGTATTTAAGCTACAGGCCTGATTGTCCTCTTAGCAGGCAGAGAAATAATTGAGCCTTTTGGGTGGAGGAATGCTTCTTGCTTAAAGCTGCCAAAAGTTGAACATTGCTCCTGTCTGGGGAGCATTTATCATAAAAAAAAATCCTCTTTGAGCTATGTTCAGTCACTCCAGGATTTTGGAGTCAAATGCTTCAATACATATTACCTTTCCTGGAATGAAATATGACATGCATCTATTGGACAGGAAGAAAGCGTTATGTGATTGGGCACAGCATGTCTCTACTCGTTCACCATGAAGCTAGGCTATTCAAAAAGGTTATAATGACAGCTCAAACAGGGAGCCTTGTCTGGGAATACAGATAAGGCATACCAAGTGTGTGTGCGTGCGTGTGTGTGTGTGTGTGTGTGTGTGTGTGTGTGTGTGTGTGTATAGAGAGAGAGAGAGAGAGAGAGAGAGAGAGAGAGAGAGAGAGAGAGAGAGAG
>JAATJX010001434.1:0-10549 GCA_028641955.1 Protonibea diacanthus | reverse complement strand
TGCGTTTTCAGCTGTCAGTCACCAGAGGTAAGAACCCTTAAAGCACCAAGAATAAAATGAAACAAAATACTAATCATAAAAAACCTAAGAGAGTCATGATTTCCCCTATTCTGTACATGTATCATATACAATGCAATTATTCCTGAAATACAAATTAGTTTCAATCTTATTGTCATTACAGTGAACTGCTGATTAGCAGAAAGTAAAGAAGCATTAAACTACCATATATAAATGATGTATGGATGAAAATGCATGATGGTAGAAAATGAATGACACTTTTCACTCCTCTGACATTTGGTTTGCTCCTTCATCACAGGCTGAAGAGAAAGTAACATACAGCACTGTAGTGTACACGAGAAAGACTCCTCACAAGGTAACACTAAGTACAGTGAGTGTGAATGCTGAAAGCATCAATCCAGTTCTTGGGAATGGGAATGCTAAGTTATGAAGTATTAACATTAATGATGTGCACTTTAACACTGATGTAAAGTTTAACACTATCAACACACTTTAGACAATATGAAGTATAAACACAACAAACAACCAGCCTTACAACTCTGATATATGAAGTTGTGGAAAATGGACAGCATTTTGATTGATTTTTAACACATAAATGAGCGATAAATAGAGGGAAAAGACAACATTGCTTCAGATTTTTTATTTTTTTTAAAAAGCAGATGTAGATGATGTAGATGACAGATGTAGTACTGACTAAGGTTCTTATCATTGTAATTGCAAGAATGGCTGGAGTGTATGAACCTGGTCTAGTAGGGAGCTGAGGCTGGAGAGGAAAAACAAAACTCATTTTTTAAAATCTTTTGGCATGGACCAGCCTTTCATGGGCCTTTTAGGCCACACTTCCACCACTTCTGCCCTATTCTCATCTGTATCTGGATAGCTGTACTGTCAGATATTAAATATGAAAAGAGACTGGACTTACACATGTCCTGAGATTTTCAGCCAACTATGATCATAGAATATATTAGCCTACCCTTTTCAGTAGGTAACACACACACACACACGTTGCTATGCTGTCGCTCTCTTTCCTCTGCTCTCTCGACTGGGCTGCCTGTTTTTTTGGGCTCCTAATAAGAGGCATGGATGGCCCAACCCGACCAGACGCACTGGTTCAAGCCGGTTCGTGCAGAGAATATGACATGGCGAGGCCGGGCTGGGCGTCGGGCTGCTTCTTCTTTTCTTTCTTTCTTGGTCTTTTTTTTTTTTTTTTTTTTTTTGCCGGGTTTGGACCGAGAATTAATGCTCGTCACTAGCATTAATTAGGCACTCCTCTCCCTCATAGATGGTAGAAAAATGTAAACACACTACCTTCAGCGCGTCACTTAGGCCTTTCCACCCCTGATGGTGGGCCGCTGGCCGTCCTGGAGTACACAGATGGCCAGTCCGCCCCTGTATGAAGTTATTCTGTCACTTTTGGCCCTCTGTCACTCTGCTCTACACCACCTGCTGTTTCTTTGTTGTCCCTCCCCACAAGACCAAAGAGTCTTTTGAATGGCTAGAATATGTTATAGATACTAGCCACTGATTGGTTGAAAGAAAAACTAGTGTACCTAGTAACGGTTGTCCATTCGTCGAGTGCGTATGGAAGTCGGCCGAACATCTATTTTTCGATTGGTCTTGCGATGGCATAAAACAGCAAGTGTCAACCAGACACACACATCTCCGTCTTCAGTGGAATCTCAGGAAAACAGTGCAACAATGGCATCTTTGTATCATAAACTGTTTCGGAGATATTCAGATATGTAAAACGTTAAACATTTTAGCCGGATCCACCCAATCCGTCCTCAGAGGGTTAAAATCATAATATGACATGAAGCAAGAGTGCGGCGGCTGGGGTGTGAACCGGCGTCCCACGGTTCAAAATACAATAGATAGCAGTGTACTTAACCATCTACATTTCGTTAGGTGTGCCTAGAGCCAGGTAAAAGGATACATAGGTCAGTTGTCAGTTGTACATTAAATGACAATATTGTATCATAGCGGTATGAAAAAGTTTCAGTGTAATATTTTTGACAACGTTACAAATTGTACCATGAAACAAGTTCTTAATACCCAGTGCAATAAGATACTGCTAGATTTTAAAGAATGACCTCTGCATAAATTCGGATTCCAAAACAGGTCAACACTACCAGTTAAACCCACATAGAGCTGAACAATATATCGTTATTGTATCGATATCGCGATATGAACATTCACGATAATATCGCAAAACCAACAATATCGCCCTGCATGTACAGCGCAGGCAGTCACAAATATCATTTGCTTGCCCTCAAATGTACAGCTCAGGCCAGCCAACCACAAACCTTATTTCACGCTTGCCGTGGATTGACAGCTGAAGCCAGCCAATGACAAACATCTGAGGGAGGGAGCGAAGGAGACAGAGACACACACTACACAGCGGGGAAATTAGAAAGAAACATGAGTGCGGAAGATAAGACCGGTGCAGAATGTGCACAGTCTACTGAGTTAGTGGGGAAAAATAAGTCATCCTCCATTATTTGGAGATATTTTGGATTCAAAAAAGAAGATGTCAACCAGAGCGACGCATTGTGCCGGTCCTGCTTAGCAAAAGTTCCGACGAAGCATGGCAACACAACAAGTATGTTCCACCACCTGAAGCAACACCACCACGTACTGTACGAGGAGTGTATGGCAATGAGGGAAACAGCGGGGACTTCTCAGTCATCCCAAACGAAGCCCAAGCAAAGTCTGATCACTGATGTGTTCAGTAGTGTTACGCCATACGAGTCAATGTCCACCAGGCACAAAAATATTACAGACACTATAGCGTACCGCATTGCTAAAGACATGGTTCCCGTGTACACCGTCACAAAAGAGGGCTTTCAGAAAATGGCTCGGACGCTGGACAAACGTTACAAAATACCATCCCAAACATATTTCAAGTGGCCATTCCCAAACTCTATACCGAATATAAAATGAATGTTGAATCCACAACATTCCACATCCCTTTGTATTATCATGTTTTTATTTTTCTGAAAATGCTTAGTTTTCACTGAACCCATAGTCATATCGTATCATATCGATATCGAGATATCTGACATGAATGTTGTGATATGAAATTTTGTCCATATCATTCAGCCCTAAACCCACATCATGAGCCCTACAGGCATACTGAAGCGAGCTATGGAGGCTAAGGAGTCTGCTGAGTCTGCCAGCAGAGATAGATGTTTATGTGCCACAGCTTAGGAAGTTAAAATGATGATTTCAATCAGATTTAGTGAACTCAGACTATTGAAGAGCTGTATTGTTCCCATGTGGACTAATATTACATTTTTTTTTTTGTTTACTTCTGTGTTATACTTTGTTGATGTTTGTGTTGATCCATAAGTCTATTTTGATGACTTAGCAGTAGTTTTGTCATCGGTTTGTATAATGTGATGAACAATTAGCCGCTAATGAGTGACTTGTAGCTAATCGCTAACTAGCGATAGCCTGAGAGTTTTATGCTGCTGTGTTGCTAATTTCTGTTGATTATACATTGCATACTGAATGATAATTGATTAGTAGCGGTGTATGTCACTCTTATGTTGCATCTAAGCCTGTGGATTAATGTTCATTATGGTTTCATTGATTAATGCTGACTTTAAATTCATAATTAATCTTGAGCTGTATTTCATATGTTATCTGGTTAGAGATATTTAGCTCAGTCATGCCTAAGTTATACTTTATTTTCTAATCAGTCTGTATTGTTGTGCTTGTATTGCAGCAACCACACACTTACGCACAGACGAACCTGTTCACACCTAAATGCAGATAAACAGCTTGAACTTTATTGAAGGAGTCTGCCTCTCATTAATGCCATCCACTGAACATGCCAACAGTGTCCTGACCTGACACCCTGAAGCGATTGCTGCCACCTAAGATCCCTATATAGTCAATCATTCATACAGTAACATACTGGGCATTTAGCTTTACATAGCTTAACACGGCTAAGCACGAAACTGTTAACTTTGTTAGTGTGTTTGTTTAGTTACATACGTGTTTTTATTCTGTCCATGTTGTGATCTGTGCCATCATATTTGATGAGAGCAGTACGGCTGAATTTTATCAGTTAAAAGGTGCAGTGACAAATATTGCAAATATAGAAAGATTACTCAACTTTTTTTCAGGTAATGTCATGCTTTCTTAGAACACTGTACAAATTCATAAAATATTTCAAAATATCCTACAATTCTATCTTTTCATACAAATTTCCACAGATGCATCGGGCATTTCGGCAGAGGGCATCCACACCGTATTTCCGCAGGAAATACAATTTTTCTAGTTTTTATTATTATTGCCCTCTGGGCATCCACACCATTGTTCTTCAAGTTTATTATTATTATTTTTATTTTTCTTCTTCCGTACGTTTTTTGCAGCCTTTCAAGTGCCACAAATCCTGTCCTACAAACATAAAAATAATACCACCAGATGCCACCATTCAGGACAATGGAGCTATTAATTTACAAATCTCTACTATTAATACTGTACAAATGACTAAATAATTTGTAAAATTTTCCCACCATAAGGATGAATGGAAAATCGTCAAATCTGTCTACAGACCCACTACACTTTAAACAACAACTACTCCATACTTTGTCCTACAGACTTCATTCAAATTACTACTTGTAGACAAGATGTTAAACTATTAACGTTGTCCACAACTTTACAAAATCTTTTACCGTTTTTAAACAATTAAACACTAAATTTGAGTATGTTTTTACTCTACAGCAGCGTTTACAATGGGTGTGTATTGCGCCTGCTAGAGCGGGTGACGTCAGAGCTAGAGTGAAAGAGCAGCTAACAAGTCTGTCAAAAAATAAAACATACAAGTCTGTCCTGGCCGCAAATGTCATGCTGCAGACATGATTTGCCCAGCAAAACGTAGAAAAACTGGATACCTGCGCAGTGATGTCATCACTTAAGCGTTATGAGCCTCGGAGCAGCAGCTAGTCCCTGCAGCACTCTCATTAACTCCCATGTTAAAAAGGAACGATTTTTCTTCAGGCACGCAGACAAACCCGTTCCTTTACCAGACGAATAAAATCCATTCCGTACCGGAAATTGCATTTTAAAAATACCAGACGATCAGGAAAGCCTCGTAATACGCCCGGTCAAGTCGTTTCAGCGATATTTACAACGGTCTAGCCGGAAATCAATTTCTGTCGTGAACTCCCTAACGTTATCAGTCGTGCTCTGAGCTGCAGTCTGACACACACGCGCAGCTCTGATTGGGGCCCGGCAGATGGTGCTCTTTGCTCAGTAAACTCCGTACTGTGTCAGTCTGTGCAGCAGTCTGACACACAGACGGTTAGCTGCCCATTACGTGCCACATTAAAAAGGAGCGATTTTTCTGCAGGCAAGCAGACAGTTTGATGATAACTACAACGATTTGGTCTGTACACGACTTTATCTGCCGTTTGCAGCTGTTTACTCTCGGTCAGCGTCTCTCCCTCTGTCACTCAGACACGCGCGTACCTGTCCTCTCTGGTTAGCACGCCGCTAACGCACACGGAGTCTGCCAGCTGATTGTAACGAGTGACTACAAGTTAACCGGTGAGTCGTTAACATAAAGACTGCACACAAAGTTTGCCAGCTGATTGTAACGAGCGACAACGAGCGGACCCAAACGGGCCGGTAACGTACTGGGCATTTAGCTTTACATAGCTTAACACGGCTAAGCACGAAACTGTTAACTTTGTTAGTGTGTTTGTTTAGTTACATACGTGTTTTTAATCTGTTCATGTTGTGATCTGTGCCATCATATTTGATGAGAGCAGTACAGCTGAATTTTATCAGTTAAAGGTGCAGTGACAAATATTGCAAATATAGAAAGATTACTCAGCTTTTTTTCAGGTAATCTCACGCTTTCTTAGAACACTGTACAAATTCATAAAATATTTCAAAATATCCTACAATTCTATCTTTTCATACAAATTTCCATAGATGCATCAGGCATCCACACCGTACTTCCGCAGGAAATACAATTTTTTTAGTTATTGCTATTATTACTGTAATAGAAGATGGGACAGTGAATCCTGGAGCTTCTTTAAAATGTCAGAAACTGTGTGCAAATGCGTTAAAAGAAACACACATACCTGGTCATGGAATCGTCGACCATCAGTGCTGGAACATGACAGGGAGTAGAGCAGGCCGTTAGTTTGGGCTTTGCACCCATGAGGAGCCAAAGATCTTCTGACTGAGTTGAGACGATGTCAGGCAGACACAGAAGAGTGGTATCTGTCCATTTCTGGTGAGGAGTAGCAGAAGGAGACAGGCTGATCTTGTTCCGGTTGCCAAAGCCAGTGGAACCCAGGATGGGCTGAGATGGCAAAGTACCAGCAACACTCTGATCTACACTCACCATCACACTTGCAGTTAGTCCATTACGCACTAAAAACTTCAGCTTGCTACCAGGCTAAAAAAACAAACCCTGCAGTGGTCAAGGCAGTCCAGTAGACCACGTCCAGACAACCTAAAATGACTACAATGTGTCAGGCCAGGATTCACACAGGACTCAGAAGCAGAGGTGTCAGTGAGCAGATTTATTAGGAGGTAACAAAAACCTCTCGAAAGAGTGATACTACACAAGGCTGTGAAAACTAGCCAAAAGAAGTCTCCCAGAAGGGGGAACAAGGCAAAACTAAAGTAAACAAAAAACACTTCAGAGGAGGAAAAAACTATACAGGTTATGCAAAATTATCAAAATCAAAATCACTCTCAAGGAGGAAAATCAAAAGGCTACAAAACATTAACTTAACCACTATTAGAAAAACAATAAAGAAACAAAACTCTCCTGAAAGGTGGAGGCTTGACAATACTATACATTATAAACCAAGAACTGAAAATAACTCCAAGGGAGGCTGACAAAAAAATCCACTGAACTAAGCACAAGGAGCCAAAAGCAAGTCAAAGAAAGTAACAACAAAAAAATCACTCTTTCGAGGCAGGGAAGAAACTCACGAACAGATACTGTGGCTATGGACAAGGCTTGGAACTGGCTTGGGTGCTCGGACATGAGACGAAACACTTTGGCAACAAGACAAAGGGAGACGCAGACTATATGAACTCACGGAGGTAATGGGGAACAGGTGGACACGATCGGGAATCAGGGAAGACGATCAGACCGGTGACACATGAGGAAGGGCAAGTGACCTGAAATGAGAGGAGAGTTACCCTTCAAAATAAAACAGGAAATGACAAGACATGGAGACAGAACAAAAAAACAGCTTGACTTGACACACCGTGGTGTGACAGTACCCCTCCCTCTAGGGCTGACTCCTGACAGCCCAGGCTGATCAGGGTGATCCTTCACAAAGTCTTCTACGAGGGACCGATCCAGTATGAACCGGGACGGGACCCATTGTCGCTCCTCCAGGCCGTATCCCTCCCAGTCCACCAGGTACTGCCTGCCCCGACCCCAGTTGCGCACAGCCAGTAATCTCTTGACCTTGTACACAGGACCCCCGTCTACTACTTCAGGAGGAGGAGGGGGCGGGGGGGCCGGGACAATGGGGCTCTCCTTGACCGGTTTGACCTGACTTACATGGAACGTGGGGTGGACACGGAGAGACTGGGCAGATGAAGGCGAACCACTGCAGGCCCGATAATCTTGGTGATGGGGAATCGTCCCATGAAGCGCGGTGCCAGTTTCTTTGAGAGGGCTCTGAGGTGGAGGTTCTTGGCTGAGAGCCACACCCTCTTGCCCGGCTGGTACGCTGGAGTGGGTCGTCTTCTCCGGTCCGCGGCCCTTTTGACACGGTCTCCTTGGCAGATCAGGAACTGCCGGGCAGCAGCCCAGACACGTCAACAACGGCAGATCATGGCGTGGGCGGAGGGCACCGACACTTCAGGTTCCTGGTCTGCGAAGACAGGAGGCTCGTAACCGTACACACATTTGAAGGGTGAGAAACCTGTGGCCAAGGTGGGGAGGGAATTGTGAGCATACTCGACCCAGACCAGGCGCTTGCTCCATGTCGAGGGGTTCTGGGACACCAGGCACCAGAGACTAGTTTCCAGCTGCTGGTTGAGGCGTTCTGGCCGTTGGCCTCTGGGTGATAGCCTGACGTAAGACTGGCTGTGGCTCTGATGAGCTGACAAAACTCCTTCCAGAAGCAGGACACAAACTGGGGCCCCCGGTCAGAAACGATGTCCCTAGGAAACCCGTGGACTCGGAAGTCATGGTTAATCATGATCTTAACCGTCTCTTTGGCTGAAGGCAGTTTGGGCAAGGCTATGAATCTAGTCATTTTGGAAAATTTGTCCACCACCGTAAGAACCGTGGTGTTACCTTGGGAGACCGGGAGCCTTGTGACAAAGTCTATGGAGATGTTTGCCCATGGACTGGAGGGAATGGGGAGCGGTAGAAGTCCCATATGTGGCCCGGAGGACGTCTTATTCCTGGCGCAGACCGAACAAGCCTCGATGTACTCCCGGACCTCCCGTTCCATGGACTGCCACCAGAACCTCAGAGAGATGACATACATGGTCCGCCGAACTCCCGGATGACAGGAAAGTGGTGAGGTGTGAGCCCAGTGGATCACCTGTGGGCGCAGCTCAGCCGGGACAAACAATTGATTCTCAGGGCACCCACTAGGTGACGGACTCTCACATTTGCCTGCTTAACCTCATTTTCTGCCAAGTCACCACTCCAACCACACAGGTCTGTGGAAGGATGGGCTCTGGTTCTTTGGCAACAGGCTCAGGTCATAGAGACGTTACAGGGCATCGGGTTTGGCGTTCTGGGACCCCGGCCTGTAAGAAAGAGAGAAAGAGAAGCGGTTAAAAAAGAGCCCCCACCTAGCCTGGCGAGAATTCAGTCTCTTGGCTTTACGTATATATTTCAGGTTTTTATGGTCGGTCCAGACGATAAACAGGTGTTCCGCCCCCGCGAGACAGTGCCTCCACTCTTCCAAGGCCAGCTTGACCGCCAACAGCTCCCGGTTGCCAACGTCATAGTTCCGCTCTGCCCAGGACAGACGCCGCAACAAGAAGGCGCAGGGATGCATCTTCCCATCCTGTTCAGACCACTGGGGCAGGACTGCTCCAATCCCCTCGTTGGAGGCGTCGACCTTGACCACAAACTGCCACCGGGGATCAGGCATCGTGAGTATGGGAGCCGTGGGAAAGCAGGTCTTAAGGTGCTGAAAGGCCGCCTCTGCCTCCGGGGACCAGAGGAAGTGCTGCTTCGTGGAGGTGAGTGCATGGAGCGGAGCTGCTATAGCGCTGAAGCTTCGGTTTATCAGAAGCTTCACCGCTATAAAACAGCTTGACTTCACCGCGGTGTGACACAATGAGCTGTATGTGGTGGAGGGCATGGAATTTGAGTTTTGACCCCTGCACAGAGATTGTCATCTACACCACATCAAATCAACTGATATTGTTGAACTGGCTACAGAGGTCATTAGTACTGCCTTATCATTGAATATAGAAATTAATAGTCAAAATGCTGGTCAAAGGTGAAGGTGAGGGAGGGGAGAGAAGGGTTAATATTTCCCACAATTTCCTGTGGCAGCAACAAAAAAAGCAACCATCATTCAGTCATTCATAACCAGACATTAAAAAACTTAATCACTTAAAACACTTTTATTTATTTATTCATCAGGTTTCCTCTCGATTTGTTTTTGTAAATCAAAAATGATCTCCATAATAATCCTTGTATTTATATTCTTATGGATGCTGTACTTTTCTTTTGTGAAAAGAGATTTTGACCCACACTGTGTTGTGGACAGTGACAAAGACACTGTGAAAGTCACTGACCCAACTGCTGTGGGAGGCGGATGCTGTGGCCTGAATTCATCAACACAGACATACAGCTTCTCAGTACCTCAAGGAGAGAAGTCAGTGTCCCCATGACAGGGTAAGATGTAACACTATCCCTACAGTGACCTCAAAACATATGCTTGACCCTGCGTAACCCCACACCCTACAGGCACACACACCAAAGAGCGTCTGATACCCACACAGTGAGTCTCTCAAAAGGCCACTTTTTTCGAGTGATCATCAATGCTCCAGACTTCCTGAGTCTACAGCAGACACACAGAGTCATCGTGACAGTCGTGTTCACCCAACATAAGTCTCATGGAACTATTACAACTCTCACTGCCATTTAACAAACTGTTCTGAAGTTTGAAGAAATAAAACTTCAGAAAAAAATAAAAATAAAAATGTGTCCTTTTTTTCACATTAAAACATCTAAAGATACATAATTAACTATGTGACATCTACAAAGTACATTCCAGCACATTTGCTTTACCATTCATCATGTGGTTGAAGTCTCCAGAATGAGAGGTGTTAACCACTGGTTTTAAGAAATTCTTATTTCTTAAAATGAGGAAGTAGGAACTCATTCTAACAGTAAGTTAGTCTTTGTCATTCAGTGTTATAAGTGTGATACATGTATGCAGCAGAATGAGGAGAGGCGTTAACCACTGTTTTTTTTTTTTTTTTTTTTTTTTTTTTAGAAAAATGCATATTTCCTAAAGTAAGGAAGTAGAAACTCATTCTCACAGTCAGTTGGTCTCATCGTTCA
>JAATJX010001272.1:0-10053 GCA_028641955.1 Protonibea diacanthus | reverse complement strand
ATATAGGACCATATTTCTGGTTTTACAAACCATAAAAAAGTCCTCACGTCTCCCAGTGAAGCAAATTAGCAAATAATGGACAAATTCTTTTTGTCATTTGAAAAAATCTAGCAGGTAAAAATGGCAAGATGTTTGACCCAGAACCACAAATACAAAAAGTCATGGTGGTGCTCAGTATGGTTCATCCACTGAGGACCATGAATATCGGTACAAAGTTTAATAGCAATCCATCCAATAGTAGCTGAGATATTTCAGTCTGGACCAGAGTGGTGGACTGACCTACAACGTGACATTGCCATCCCTGGAGCCATGCCACTAGTGAGGCTAAAAAAAATCAGTACCCATGAAGATTAGCAGAGAAGGTACGAGGCCTTTCTCACTGCAGGGCTACGTGAGGTTTCTGTCATGATGTATTTATGTACTCGTCTTGGACTTTTGTCAGTCAACTACATTTGTTCACTGCCTTTGTTGGTATTTTGTACTGATGGTTCGACAGAGGGAGGTCGATGCCCATCCAAGAGCTGGAAATGCTCCAGCAGCCAGTAGCTTTGTCCAAGCCGTTATTAAATTTATGTCCGGATCCCTGGACAACTGATACAACATGACATCTCTGTCGTCACTACTCTGGAGAAACTTACTTTCAAATAGGCTGCATAACACAGTGATAAATATTCACTATGACGAGAACCTGTCTTAGACCTGACTGGACAAGCTTGGGCTGTCACTGCTGTGTGCATCTGACAGCTGTTTTGGAAATGTTGTCCTATGAACGGAAAACTAAATACATTTTAAAAAGGTTGTGCAGCTGTGGTAATGCTTCAAGTAATGTATTCACAGGGCCTAGTTTGTTGTCATAGTTGTAAACAAGGTTAGGGGGACAGTAAGTCACAGCATCATGACTATAGCTCATTGTTTGATCTCACTGAGGAGCTCATTATATTCTTAGTAGACATTTTTCAGCCTCTTGCTGCAAGTTAAATTATATACTTACACTGTAATTCAGGTGTGTTGCACTGTTGAACTTTCCAGGAGCATCATAATTGCCAAAAATCTTCCTTGTGCGAGAAGACAATTGAGGTTATGATGAGGTCGGATAGAGGCAATATCTCAGGAGTCTCACCAAGTTAACAGATAAGACACAATGTTATAGTTTGTAGCTGTGCTAGCTGCGTGACTCTAGGGTTGGTAATGTCAAAGATGCTCTCTAACAGAAGCTAACACATTAACACCTACACTTCCTGTCTCCTAAGTAGGCGTGGTTTCCTTGCCGATCTCCCACTCGCATTTGGAAGTGTTGTGAACGTCCCGTGGATAGATGAAAGCTGAGCGCCAGACACGTTTCCGACGTTTTATTTGAGTTGTTTTTAATCATCTTTGGTGAAAACAGACTGACAATTTAGCACTTACGGAGAGAAGAGATATCTGTGTTGCTGCTGAGACAGAGACAAGCCTCAAACAATGTTAATTTTCTCCTGATTTGGCCAGTTTAGTGTCAGAATGTTCAGAAGATATGTTTCTTGTGAAAAATGAGTCCACTATTTACTTCACTGACTACAGGATCTGCTGCTGGTCCTCTAAAGGGAAGCGATAGTAGCTAAACCCACAAGACACAGATACAGGAAACACACTGCAGTGTGCCATCTTTTTTCTAAACCATCTCTGGTAATGTCAGTCTGACAGACAGTTTAGTCTACCACTGTGGTCCGGACTCGCCACAAGATGAATTTTAATGACCTTGGTTATCCTCTTAGTTTTCATGGAGAGCCAACATCAGGTCAAAATGTCAGCTTTGAACAAGATAAGATAAGATAGACTTTAATGATTCCACATTGGGGGAATTCATTTGTCACAGCAGCTCGTATACACCGGGGGGATGGAGGAAATTACATTGCATTGTTAGTAGTGTTAGTTGCAATGGTAGTTGTCCAACACTTTGGTTTGTCAAAGTGCTAAATTTGATCGACAGCTTCTAAGTACAGTCTCACATGGTTGTAGACTCTTGTTAAGTGATCGTTCCTGAATGGAGTGCAGAGGCTTGCTGTTTTATTTTCATATTATTATGTTTTGAATTTTTAAAAAAAGACTGTCAACATCTTTTTGATTTATTGTTAATTGTAGTATTATTATATTGTCTCCTGCTCAGATTTTTTATTTTTTATTTTCTTTATTGATTGATCAGACTACATTAAGAAACATTAGGCCATATTATGATGAATTGTTGTGATGAACTGCTTAAGAAACAAGCTTGACTGAAGCATTTTACATGCATTGTCTTGTACTCTACATACTATGGACTATATAAGCTGATTATTTCATCTCACTTGTGACATTGGGTAGTCCTTGTATCAAACCAGATGTAGATTGGAGTGGAGATTGGAACCAAGAGCATAAACTGTTTCATGAGCTGTCAGATGACAAGCAGCATGGTGTGTCAGCATCCACTCTGCTCAGTCCCTACTAGCTCCATGTGACCTGTAGCTGACCATGACCTCTGACCTCCCTGCAGGGTGGGAGAAGAAAGAGACCATTCCCCCTGCAGAAATCAATTCATATTAACGATCCTGGTGTCTTTTTTTTCTTACTACATCCCAGTGCTGGTGAATTATTGTCTGGTCTGCTGTTTTGGGAGCTGAGAAATACCACACCTGGCTGACTCACACAGTTACACAAAATAGATATTGATTAAAAATGGGCAACAGGAAAGGAACCCCCCCTCCCACACACATATACACAAACAGATACACACACACACACACGAGGAATAAACAATGATGCAGATACTTGATTGTTGTGCAGCGACCCAGAGCACCTCTGGAGACGTCCATGATCAGATAGCTGAGTCATCCTGCGCTTGTTTGCTTGAAATCACGACCCACACAGCGAGTCTGCACGGGCTCTACGGACTGGGTTGCTACGTTACAACATCTGGCAGTTGTAATGAAACAGAGGCATAACAAATCTGAGTGAAACGTGTTTGAATTTAACTAACTACATTTACTTTAAGTCCCGTATTCTACTTTTTACTCCACTACATTTATCTGTCAACTTAATTAGTTACTTTCCAGATTATGTAATGAAATTACACGGTCCCCTCAGGCTCAACCTACAACAGTAAAACGCTGTTAAGCCATTACTGCATTACTATTTATGATGTAATTTATTATCCATTACAGGGGCAGATCCTCTGCAGAGCCAATATGATTTTAACAGTGGTCCTAATATTAGATTTAAAACGTAGAAACATTTACTTGTAATGTATTTTGAGTATGAGAGTGGTATTTGTACATTTAAGTCAAGGATCTGAGTACGTCTTCCACTACTGCATGCATGATTAGTACGACTGGCCCTCAGATGTAATGGTGAGCCCTCAGATTTGCTGACATTTATAGTCCCAACAGGAGTCCTGCTGACTTTGTTGATCTTCTGACTTTTCATCCATCTCCACAAAGTCAAAGTTTTGAAGGGAAATCTATTGACTACTATTAGATTGCTGTGAAATTTAGTCTAGACATTTGTGCCTCCCTCAGGATGAATTGTCATGATTTTCATTCATCATCTAAAGCCATCATCAGGTCAGAATTGTAATTTGCCCAACACTCTGGTTTATGACTAAATGGCTACGGAACGAATAACATTCACATCAGCTTGTTGTTTAGTACAAAACCTCCATGACGGAAGTGAAGCCAATGCGGACGTGACAAAAACTGCAGTTCCTCAAACGTCCACTTGAGGCTGGCTACAGAACGAGTCAGTCTCCATAAGCCCCCATGTTAAAATGTCAAACTTCACAGCAGAAATAAACATGTTCATGTACATGTACAGCCTGGTACAAAAAACTGTTCTTGACTCTATAGCTAATATCTAATTCAGGATATAGGATAACTGTACTGGGTCTGATTTTTTATTTATTTTTTAACTCACAAACTTCAAATTATATTAAAGCTTGAAGTTATGCACAATTAACAGCATGTCCACAGGTAGGTGCCGTTACAGATGGCTCGTTTGAACATCAGCCATCTCAGATCCACTGATGATCCACATCTTTGCAGATTCTTAGATTAACCGGGAGGCAGAAGAGACAGGACTGCTAAAATGGCGGCAGCCAGCACCACAGATTGTGAGCTTCAAAATGCCTCTTCACAAACCTGTGGCTGACATCACGTATACTCTGTCCACTCTTTACGCTGCCAGTGGTTCAGCAAATGTTAGCATGCTAATAGGCTAAAATGTGTTCACGTTTAAAAGCACCACAGCACCTAAGTACCCCTCACAGAGCCACTAGCATGGTTGTAGACTTCTTGTTTACAATGAGCATTTATGATGGAAAACCACAGGGGAAGCACATTTATCTTCCTAGTTCATATCAGACTGTGTTTGTTTTTTACTTCTATCTACGTATACTGCTGTTGCAGGGGCGTTTCTCTGTTGGTTAGGCTAGCAGTTAGCTGTTGGAGGAGGGCATGAAGATAAAGGCTGTTGTTTCCTAAATTCTGTTGCAGAATTTACTCCCCGTCTGAATCATCACGTCAGTTCAGATTTGACTCTTATACTTCATGCCCCAGCGAGCAGTGAGGAGAGCTCACTGCACTACGCATCCAGATGATAAATACAACATAACCCTGCTTTTCCTGCACTTCTGTGCTATCTCCACTCCTCTGCCTTTTTTTTTTTTTTAATCTAGCTCTGATTACTGCAACCTTCTTCTTCTGAATGAGTCTGTCCTCTTCAGTGCTCTGTCCCTCTCTCTTTTTTTGGTCCAGTACACACTCTACTCTTCACAAGTTCCCCTATTGTGCGTGTCCCACATTAGTCGACTGTGGGATGGACAGCTGACACCGCGTCGCCGAAACCCGGCCTTCTTGCTGTTGCCTAAAGCATCGGTCACATGGCCCGGCTTAATGACGGCCTCGGCTGTTACGGCGTGTGTGAAGTCTGCACAAGGCAGCTCTGTCTCCTGGCAACATCCAACGGGCCTGCTTATTCCGTGCTGCACCGTGAGATGAATCACATCTCTGTCCTGATGTGTTCAGCTGCCTGTTGTGGCCCTATGGCTCTTTCTATTCCACTCAGGAACAGCATGGATGTCTGACCAGCTCCACGCTTACTCCCTGATCTCGGTGCACCTTCTCCCAGCCGTGGCACGTCCTGTCACGTCCCTCCTTGCCTCCATCTCACATCCCTCGCCTCTATTTCCTGTCACAATCCTTGCTCATATCTCAATGAAAGACCTCCCTCTGTCTCTCTCCTTGTGTGTCCTTTTACTCAGTCTGTACAAGAGCAGGGCATGCTGTGCCTATCAAACAGAATCCACAGACAGCCTGAATGCGTCATAAACTCGCTGTATATCAAAGCATTAGCTGAAGGCTTTTAGTGGAGTCACTTCTCGAAATGTTTGACGTGGCGCATTAGTTTTAAGTGCAGCCGTAGTTGATTTACTGGAAAGGAAAAAGAATCACTAAATTATGTCTTGGTCAGCAGCTTTGTCTTTGAATTACTGTTGTCTAATCAGTCAGGACGCACTGAGCTTGGTAGTGTGCTGCAGTAAAGTTAGTTCATCTCTCTGAAATCTTCTTACTGTAACGAGCTTAAACGTTTGTTGTGGTTCCCATTCAGTGCTTTAAAAGGCTTGTCAACAGAGGACCTTCTGACCGTGTCAGGAACATTTGTCTCACCTGGATTAGGGTTTCTCTTTAACTCTCTTAAAAGCATTCATGTTCGTGAGGTACCTGCAGTATTAAGTTGCATCATGTTGCTGAGAGCTCAGGCTCAGGCTCGGGCGCGCAGTGCTGAATGCGGCAGCAGGGTATTGTGACGAAAACTGATATTTCCGAACACCACCATACCTATTCAGAAACAAACTAAGCGATCCTGTCAGTAATTAATACCATAATTACAGTTTCATATCAGCATCACACTCCTCTCTCTACTTTTTGTCCCCATCTCACTCGTCCTATCCGCTTCCTCGCTCTTCCTCCTAACACCCTCCCCCTTCTAAAGCTATTCAAGTGGCACACTGCAGGATTATCCCTCAGCCTCTGAGACACGCTGGTTTGGTCAGACTTATCGTTCTCTCTGGGTTCACTTTGGCCGCAGAGGTCAAAGCTGCAAAACTAAAATTGTAAAAAAAATAATAATAATAAAGGACGTATTTGGACTACAAATTCATACATCCACGAGGAGTTTTAAGGAGTTGCGTCTGATTACAGATTTCAGGACTGTTTTTTTTTCTTTCTTTTTCAATGATGGAGTCAATCATGGTGAGTGAATCTGCAGAAGAATATTCCCGTCGCTTAGAAATTTGCAAAAAGTTTCAGTTGTAGTATTTTGTCAGCTTCAGACAGCAGCACCGCCTCTGCAATCACAACAGACTCCTAAAAGACTTTAAGTACAAAAGGGATCGCTTTGACAGCAGCTAGTGTTCTGGTCAGTGAGTGGGTTGTTAGCAGTTGCAAACTGAAAGATACATCCAAATAGATAAATGTGTGTTGTACGTGCCTGCTGTTATTTTTAGTTTTTACTCATGAATGCAATGTTTCTGCACTAAATACAGGCCAGACAGTTTCACTATTATGTCTCATTTTTTCCCCCCTTAAATCCGAGTAATAGTAGAAACAGCACTCTGCCTTTACTATGACTTTGTCATCAGCTAATACACTGGGGAATAGGAGGTGTGTTCACAGCCACTGAGGTGAACTGACCTCAATAACTGTAGTATAAGACCCCCTTCACAATGTGCTTACTACTCCAACCCCCACTGTTATCTATGTCAAGGGACACACGATGGAGCAAAACTGTGAGCTGAGTCGAAACTGTGTCAGTCCTTCCCTTTTTATATTTTTGAAATCTTCAGCTCTCCCCCATCGTCGTCTCACCTTCATAAACATGTACAGATAATCATCAGTGCTACGTAATTATTTGACTTTACAGTCTAGTTTCAGATTGTGGATTACAGGAAGCGTGTTGTCCGCTATCTGGGAATTATCGTGTTAATCCGAGCGCTTTCTAAACATCATCAAGTGTTACGTTGGTTGTGTGAGTTTTGGTCAAACTAAGCTTCTGGACACATTGGTTTTGCTATGAGCCGGGATACTGGCATGGCGCCTGAGATTAACTGGCTTTGATGTCACTAGGTGTTGTAGTCACGGATGAAAAAGCTAATTGGAGGACTCGACTGATGGACAGGTAGCGCGGTCCAATGCTGTTTGTTTGTCTCTGAGATTAAGACATGCTACTTTAGAGCCGCTTAGCTGCATGGGGCCTTCTTGCATCACATAGTCGTGTTTTTATATCAAATATCTTTCAGTGTATTTCTTCCACTGAAAATAAACACATTTTGATATCTATAAAATGTGAATTTGAGGCCTGTAATTAAACTCATGCTGTTTTTATGACCACGTCTGTTTTCACTGAGCAGACTAATCAGACTAATCTCCCAAAGTGGAAGCACTCTTGTTGTTGTTGTTGTTGTCGTCAGAGTACTGCAGTAGCAAATTTGCTTTTTGGAGATTTCTCATGTTCAATAAGAGGTTAAAGCTAAAACTGTCATCACATTTCATTGCAAATAGGTCTTAATATCATGAGCATATTATTGGTTGCTTTGGTTACAAACACATGTTCAACACACACAACTGCCAAAGGAAAGAAAATCTTCAGTAGTGGGTTAAACTCGGGAATTTGCCATTGATTTTTCAAGATCAATACCCCTCTCATATCTGTCCAGTGAGAATGAAGCTACAGCCAGCAGCCAGTTAGCTTAACACAGCTAACTTGATGCTTTTGTACAGCTCAAAACACAACATGTAATATGTCAGTTCGTGAGTTTAAGAAGTGCTGGTTGGCAGATTTAGTTGCCTTTAAACGTAGCTGTTTCCCCCTGTTTCCAGTCTTTGTGCTAAGCTAAGCTACCCAGCTTCATATTTACCGTACAGTCTCCTCCTCTAATTCTCGAGCATAAGCATTTTCACAGAAAAAAACATTCCATTATATAACACCTAATTAAATATAAATAGATACTGAATGTCCTCTAGACATGAGGAAGAGTTGGGTATTGTGCGGTGTTCAGCTCATTTCCTTAGCAGAGGTCAGTGTGGTAATTCAGTGTCTCTTCATTGTTATGAACTGTATTCAGCGATGCCAAGTATGGATTCTTGAGTTTGTCGAGCAGGTTGTGAGGGTTGCTAACGCGCCTCCTCAGTGCTGCGTGGATTGGCAGAAAGGGGCTGTGTCCCCGTTTTCAAGAAGAGGCTTTAGTGAGGGTGTGTCCCAACCCAGAGAGATGCTGCAGGAAGTACAAAGGTGCACTGACTTTGCATATGTTTTATCGCTTAACTTTCGGGTTTGCAAAGCCTGCATCGTTCCTCTATGTTCAGGAAAATGTTTTTTCCTATAAATAGAAATAGTTTCCAGTTGTATCACTCCCCGTGTGGTATGATAGAAGAGTAGAGTGCAAGGAAACATTCCTTTTATTCTTTTATACTCGGAGCTGTGAAGCTCTCCATTCAGAAAAAAAGATGAATTATTGAAAAAAAAATACTTTGCAGCTGATGCCAGTTCAAGTGAACTCAACTCAAGTATTCTTTGGTTCAGACACTGAAGGTAAAATAGCTAAATCACAGAATCATAGTTCTTTGGTGTTTTATGTTGCGCATTTGAAATGGCCTCTGTCTGAGAGTCTTGACGGTAACGGGCCTCACTGGCTGGTGTGATGGCTTGCTGGCAGAAACCAAAGACACCTTTGATAGAATACAGCTCAGCCAAATCAGTCAATGTTCTGTAGAAACACTGACTGAGCAGGAATAGATTGTCTGTTCTGCAGCTGAAACCAGAACCAATAACACTGAGTACAAATGTTCCCCTGATAACATTCTGATGAGTAGACCCCCCTGTGAAAACACACACAGAGTGTGTGCTGAAACTACTTTCCCTTCAGGAGCTGATCTTGTACTTTCAGCGCTCTTATTTTACACGCAAGGACGATTGTGTTGTTATATCGTGTGTAAGGAAAGAAGGCGAGGTCAGGCCGGTTCAGACTGAGCCTAATGCAGAAAGTCCTTTTTCATGACTCATTCAGGGGGGTGAAGGATAAAAAATTAGTTTGCACTTGACTGCAGAAGGAAGTTGAAGGATGAAGTATGGAGGGCGCTGGTAATATTTAAACAAAACACTCCCTGTGATACAGCAGATTGTAAAGTGCAGACTCAGCTTTTAAACTCAAATGGCCACGAGTCGTCCGTCACTTGCTTTGACCTCTATCCAGCACGCTTAACTAACACTTAATGTGACCTGTGCATACTAAGAATCAATTACTACCAAACAAGTGCACTAAGTAACATCTTGCTAATTTCAATCATTTTAATTAAAAGCTGAAATGAAGTTGTGTTTGGCTGTGCAGAACTAGATAAGAAGGACAATCAACTGCTTTTAATTGTTAAGACCAAGAAATCATGTCAGAGCGGGGAACATTATCAACGGAGCCTCGTTATTATCAGGCACATGCGACATATTGTCATATTGGTTGTTGCAGCGCGATGAAGAGCTCTCTGTCAAGGGAAAGCCATTAGTCATGTGAGCGAAATGGATTAGGCTTCAAACTGAGTTCAATACCAATAGAGCAGTCTCGCAGCCTCTCTCTGTTTTAACCATGGTGGTAAGATATCGACCAGGCGTCAAACAAATAAATATAAATCACCTTAAACGCTGGAGGCGATCCAGCAGGAACTGTATTCTGTGGGCTTCACGCAGTAATGGGTGATTAAAACACATCATTAAAGGACGCGCAGGTGTAAAAATAGACTCAGGGTGTTTGTTTACACTGTAAAGTGTAGACTGTAAACTTTACAGTCTGTTTTAAGGTTGCTACTTCACAGTTTCCGTTTAGATTTAAGCAGGAAAGAAATGTAATGAACAATTTAAGAGAAAAGTCTCTATGATTATTTTAATTTTTGTTATTGGTGTGAAGATATGACATAAATAGACAATGATAGAAGTTACATTTGTTATTTTTTTCATCATTTTTTTAATATTTTACTTTATTTATATAATATATATATATAT
>JAATJX010001271.1:0-11982 GCA_028641955.1 Protonibea diacanthus | reverse complement strand
TATATATATATATATATATATATGATTTTTTTTCTTTTTTACTTTTAGTTTTACTTTCAGTGCATTAAATCTTTTGACTAGCTTCAGTCCTGATCATAACTATTACATTTAGATTATTTCTCACATAATTTAACCCTTTAATGCCATTTTAAATATGATTGCAACCTGCTGTGCTCAGAGGACAGCAGGTTGCAATCAGAGCTCCTCCACACAAACGTGTCTCTGCATTTATTTACATGTTATACATATAAAGTAAACATGATCACTGAAAACAAACAAACAAACACTTTGCTTTGATCACTGACTGTATATATATATATATATATATATTGAAAAGTTCTTCATATGTCTTCATATGTATAAAGATGTCTTATGCTAAAGAGTAGAGTACATCAAACTTTATGTTATAATGGGAGTCAACTTATATAGTTATTATTAGTCCTGAGGTTGGATTTTTAAAATTTGATAAAAAACTGAAATCCTGACTGAACCACTAACATTTCCCCATCAGGAGACCAAACATACAAACTCACAGGTTAACTAGCCAACTAGCTTAGCTCATTAACAATTCATCTTACCAGGGTGGTAGCAGCCATTTTCTTGAGGTAATCCGTGATGGCGGCATCTGTTGGAGCAAAGACGGTGAACTCGTCTGCTTCTTCAATCTCGTCTGTCAGGTTGTAATCCTGAACAAAACAGAAAAATACAGACTGTCAACAAATGTTTCAGAGTTTGAGCTGAGAACGATAATCACAGCCTGATCACGTGTTCATGTGTTTGCGTGTTCATACAATGAGATACGATCTGAACATGGAGAAATCAGACCGCAAAGCGAGTGTCGCCAGAAGACCTTCACTCAACTTCCTGTCAGGAACCAAAACCTGGAGACAAAAAAGACAGGAACAGACAGTCAGAGACAGGACGGACGAGGACAGTGTTAGCATGATTAGCTTTGTTAGGATGATTAGCTTCGTACCTTATCAATGATGTGGATCAGTCCATTGGTAGCTGCTATGTTCGTTGTGGTGATGGTTGCTCCGCCAACTACCATCAGCTGATAGAAACAAAAGAACAAATCTTTGAAACAAAACTCATATTTCTTTTTAAATTAGCAGATTTACATTTATTTTACAAACATCACCTCAACAAATCAAACTCTTCGAGAATGTCTGTGTGACCTCACCTCATTGGTTGTTGAAACAGGAAACGTCGTCTTGAGAAGTGACGTCACAGAGGAACTGTTGCTCATGATAGATATTGGATAGTTTCCTACAATAATGTGATTTCTGTGACAGACAAATGAAAACTAAATTATATTTCAGTCTAAACTCAAAGATGACGATGTGTGTTAAAACTAGTTCCTGTCATGTGACCTGATAAGACTCAGCAGGTTTCCCTTCAGGGTCCAGAACTTTTTGTCATCTGGAGACATCTTAGCGATAGCGACTGAGGACGGAACCAGGACAGTGATATTCTGGTCCAACAGAGACCACATCAGGTCGGACTCCTGCTTTAAAAGATGGAAATAAACGTAGCTGTGGTTACTTGTGTATAGTTTCCTGTTAACACTTCATTATGTTTAGATGAATTGATCTTTGTTGTACATGTCTTTGTTTGTGAGCTTGGGTCTGATACTCACAGTTGTCCATGTGAAGAACTCGCCGGCGTCCGGCAGAGCCATGAGCTCCTGAAAGCATCAAAAAGTAAGTAAAGACACAAAAACACAGTTTTACAGACAAACAACATCATGGCCGCTCAGGACTCACCTGTTCAACTGTCCCGTAACAAATGTGTCCATCTCCAACAGTGTTTTCATCACAAATGCACGTCCACCCCGAGGACAGCAAGCGGCAACTCGCCTGAACACAAAATGTTCCGTCAGCTTCTTCCATCGTCACGATTCATCAGCCGATGATTAAACATGTTAATTATACTCACAAGGTAATGACAGCCTCCGTCTGCCGTCACGCACTGATTCACCGCTTCACACATTCGTCCATTTCCTTTGTACCCAGATTTACATGAACAGTCGCTCTGTTTGAAGAACACGGGACGTGAATGACATCTTTATTTCAGTTTCAGACTACATCTATTGTCCTCAAGTTACACACTAAGCAAATCCTGATTACCTGTGACAAAATATACAAACAAATTGAATGTTGAATGTGAAAATGTGTACATAACTTTATATGTTCTCATATATTTATACATATATGATATCACGCTGCATATTTGTGTTACAAGATTCACTGAAATATGAACAAGGTTTAGAACACCGACGTCCTGCTTTCATCTGCCAGTACATTATGGGAAATGTAGTGCCAAACATCAGAATATGTTTATTTAACACGTAAAGAACAACTCTTGAAAATAATAATATGACTCACAGAGACTCTGCTGAACCTGCGAGGGTTCACAGGGTCACATTACCTGCCCGGGGCCCACATAGATGCAGGTGGCATTGGGGTGGCAGCCTCCTCTGTCAGGACCATTGCAGTTGTTGATTGGCTGACACTCATCTCCGTCCTCCCTCCATCCAGCCAGGCACTGGCAGGAGTGAGAACCTGGTCCTGTCTTTATACATTTGGCCTGCAAGGGGCAGTATACAGAGTTGACGGGTCAGGACACAACAGACATCAAACATTTTTCTAAAGAAGCAACTTACATTCGTGCTGCAGCCACCTCTGTAAGGTGGAGCACATGGGTCCGACTCCACACAGGTGACACCGTCGCCTTGGAAACCAGGTTTACAAACACACCTGAAAACACAGACTGAAATTATTCAAGCTCTGTCCAGGCTTCACCTGTTCACCTGGTGCACAGTTACCAGCTGAGCCTCGACAGCATCACGACCAACCAAACTTTCTCTGTATGCCTGCTGACAGTCATGTTAATGTTGGTAGAGGTCAAAGGTCACAAAGAGGTGAAAACTGACTGCAGGTCTGGAACATGAACTCTGACCTATCTGGTACTGGACTTCATCAGCTCAACCATGAGCTGCAGGTTCATCCAGTCTGGGTCTATTTCCTTGTATACTGACCTGAAAATGACCTGATTACTCTGTCATCTAAACAGGAAGTGAGGCTGTGCGAAATAAATGACTCATTTAGACTTGTAAAGTTAACCTAAGGATGATGGCTGCAGGTAAACTCACCTGACGGTTCCATCACTGAAGTCACAGTCTGCGTGGGCGTGACAGAACTGAGCCTGAATGCCGCAGGCCGCCGTCCTGCGCTCACAGAACCGACCAGTGAAACCGATCTGACAGGAGTCCAATTTACACCGACCGTCTGAGTCCAGACGATTATCGCACTGTCCGTGGATACAGGGACAGGCTGAGGACAGACAGGTGAAGTTTGATACAGGTAAGCTTTCATCATCATGACATCACACCTACCACTATGATGTCACAACTCACACTTACTTCTGTCACAGTTTGGTCCATATTTGTTGGGAGAGGAGCAGTACTGACAGCGAGAGCCTCTGAAGTGTGAATCACAGATACATGATCCGTTTCCTCCAATCCCGTCCAAACACTGAAACAAAAACATTTCTTCACTGCTATACAGATGACACTCCGCTCTATCTGACCACCCCTCTGCCTCTGCGTGGGTTAGACATATCCACATGGATGAAGGAACATCACCTCCAGCTGAACTTCACAAAAACTGAACTGCTGCTCCTCCCAGCCAAACCTACAATACACCATGACATCAACATCAACACTGACTCCCTCCTTCTGTCTTGCCCCCACCAGGGTGGCGACAAACGTAGGAGTCATGATTGATGACCAACTAACCTTCTCTGATCACGTCGCCTTGGTTGCCTGGTCAGGTCGGTTACCTGACACAACATGCTACCCAGCTCCTGATACAGACTGTATTCATCTCTCAACTTGATTCCTGTGCTGTCCTCCTGACGGGCCTCCCAGCCTACATCCCCTTCAGATGATCCAGAATGTGGTGGCTTGCTTGCTCTTCAACATGTTACCTCGCTGCTCATCGAGCTCCACAGTCTACCTGTAGCAGCACACATTAAATTAAAATCTCTAACGCTGACTACAAAGTAGTCTCCTGTTCTTGAACGTCCTCATACAGACAGATGTTACCTCCTCCAGTGAGCAACGCCTGGCTCTGCCACCCGTACGCTCAGGACAATCCAAACTTTTCTTGTCTGTTGTTCCCAGTTGGTGGAACGTCCTACCAGTTCCTACCAGATCAGGGGTGTCCCTCTCTACCTTCACAAAAATCCTGAAGACCTCCAGCTCTTCAGAGAGGACCTCCTCTACAACACTACCAACACTACTGGACATGATACATGTATCCCCCTCTTCAACTGGACTTTGGTTCTTTCTTTTTTTTTAAGATTTTGTTTGGTCTTTTTCAAGCTTTATTTTTGATAGAGACAGCTGAAGAGTGACAGGAATGTGGGGAGAGAGAAAGATGGGAAACGACATGCAGCAAAGGGCTGCAGGTTGAATTTGAACCCTGGGCCACTGCTGAGTCTGCAGGGCGGATGCTCTACCAACTGAGCTAATCAACACCCCTGGACCTTGGGTCTTGATTCTCTAACAGAACTTATTGCTGCACTAACATGTTCTCATCACACTGTACACTGACTGTGTCCCTTTTTCTAAGTCACTAAATGACTAAATGTAAATGTAAATGTAAATGTAATGAACATGTAAAAATCCTTTTAAATACACTGCCTTCCTTTCATCCTCAACCTCTCAGCTCACCTTTCATCAGGTGTTATCAGAAAATGTGTTGATGTTGTAAATCTGACCTGACCACGTCCAGAGCACGGTGCCTGGTATCCTCCAGGACAGGGAGTGCAGTCCGGACCGTAGAAACCTTTACAGCATGCTGGAGTCTGAACAAACAGAGACACTGAGTCAGATCACAGCTGGTTCTGCTGGAATCTAATCTGTGATCCGGTTTGAATTCGCTTACCATCACTGTTGTGTTGCAGAGGGCAGAGCAGCCCGTTGCTGGGAAGCCATTAGTAGTTGAACCGGAAATGGGCATGATGTACAGACATCCATAAATGGAGGTTCCCTAATAATAAAGAGACGGATCATCATTGTTCTGCTCAGATTCGGTTCTGATGATTCATATAGACGTATTGTTTCTTACTGTAAAGACTCCTGATGAGCACTGAGACACTTTGAGTTTGGAGCAGCTGACACACGGACCCTGAAAGAGATGACATGTCAAGCTGAGCTTGTTCCTGATTGGTTCCAGGTGCAGGGGCGTCGCCTAACTCACCTTGATGATTTTGGTCTCATTGATGTCACACCTGTGGGGCAGCACAGGTTTTATGGAGGGTGGAGTCAAAACTCCATCCAGAACATACAGACGTCCATTTTTAGCTTCAACCGCCGCCTCCAACACGACGGCTCCATTCACTAAAATCTGACCCTGAAACAGGAAATCAGCAACCGCATGTGATGTCATCAATACAACTACGAGTCATCAATCAAAGTGTTAACGATCAATCTGATCAATCAAACTTTATTAGATAATTTTATAAACGGTTACAGACTCACATTTTCTGTCACGTTAATTGTCAGAACCTGATTGGCCATCGTCACAATCCTGGGACTCGACACAGCGTTAAAGACGTCCAGCTTCAAGACAGGAAGAAGAATCATCATCAGAAGAAGTGATGTCATAAAAACACTGACGTCAAACAGGAAAAAAAATCATTTTCCTAGGAAGTGATGTTATAAAACACTGACCGCTGTGGACGGCACGATGTGGTTCCTGAGCAGCTCCACCAGTTTGTTGTGACCCTGAAGAACCATAGACAATTATATTTCACACAGGTTCTCTGAGTGTTCTTTAAGTGTTCTCTGGGGGTTCTTTGAGGGGTTCTTACTTCAGGGCTGCTGAGGTGCTGCAGGTGTCCTTCAGTCATAGCGTCAAAGGCTGAACTGCTGGGAGCAAAGATGGTGATTGGACCGGGCTGGTCGAGGACTGAAGCGAGCTCAGTTTTCTGCAGACAAAATTTTAAATATTAATTTTTAAAAAAATATTTCACATCACAGGACCGAACACAACCAGCAGTGACCTCCAGTCTAACAGTGAATACAGCAGCCTACTGAGGTGGTTTTCTTGCCGGGTTTGGCTCCTGGCATCCCGGGCTGAGTCAGTTCAGTTAGCTACACGGCTGACCGAGCTAACCACAGTTACCACCACAGTTCACTACTGATGAATGTTTGGTCTGGACATTCAGACACAGTGACCTTTAAACCCTGAAGGTTGACTCTTAGCAGAGATATCTGAAATGTTTTTGAGCTCTGACCTGTAATAAAGACTTGAACTTGTCGAACTTCCCATAGTCTGAGACGATCTTCATCAGGTTTTCCTGAGAGGAAACAAGTAGGTCATGAACAAGTGAACGAGTGAGTCCAAAAGACGATCATTCAGAAACAGGACACCTGTCTCACCTGAGCGTCACTCTCCACTGTGGCCGCAACACTGTCCATCAGCTTGTTGATGATGTGAATCATCCCATTGGACGCGATGATATCAGACTGAGCGATCATGCCTTTTTTCCTGCTGCCATGGATACGGATCTTCATCAGAGCGTCCTGCAAGAGATGAGAAGGAGACACAAGAAGTCATCAGGTCACCAATAAACTCATGAGTCTCTGCCTTTGTTACCACTCTGCCTGTCTCACCCCCTCTGTTGTGTCCATCTCAGCTGTTTTGCCTGTCAGCATGTAGAACACGTCAGTTTTCTTCAGTGTGTCAAACGGCATCACCCCGGCGACCAGGTGCATCTTACAAAGGTACTTAGCTTTGGATTGGTCAGCCGTCAGAGTCCTCACCTTAGACAGCATCACATGATCATAGCATTACATGGTCACATGATCACAGTGTCATTTAAAAATTAGTTTGACTGTTAGAGGACAGGAAGGGTGAGAGTTTCAAAATAAGAGACATGATTCTTACTGAAGTTCCTCTGAAGCCTTTATTGATCGGAACAAAGATAGTGAATGGACCCAGATTCTGCAGCGACCACGAAACAGAAGCTGAAATCAGAAAACACACAGATAACACAGACGTACTGGTATACATCTTTATACATTTGTTATATGTTCTTCATATGTTCTTTATACATTTCTTTGGACAGACTTGTGATAAATGAACAAACACAACAAGTCGTCATACCAAACAGACTGATGGCGTTGCTCAGCTGTCCGCTCCACTGTCCTCCAGGTTCTGTGTTCAGGCTGTTCAGACGCTGGATGATGTTCCCATAACAAACTTTACCATTACCAAGGTAACCCTGGAGGCAGGTGCACCTGCAGACAGGTGTGACACGTGTTAGACCATCTGTATGTTCAGAGGATCCTGAGCGGACAGTGCAAAGATAAAGACACTGACTCGATTTGTCCAGTTCCCACAGTGCTACATTTGGCGTTCTTGTCACAGGAATCCGGTCGACAGACGTCCGTCTGGCTACAGCTGCCATTAGACAAGTGATGGAAACCAGGAAGACACTCGCAGTGAGACTGAAACACAGCAGGCACACAGGCCATGATCATGAGGTTACCCTGTTCATGCTGACCCTGACCAAGATCCTGACCCTGGTCTTGGCCTCAGGACTTCCTTACCATCCCCGGTCCATCGTAGACGCAGCGCGTGGACTCAACGGAGCAGCCTCCCTGTCTGGTCTGACACGGATCGATGGCCATGCAGACTCGTCCGTCGCCGCTGTAACCCTCGTTGCAGGTACAGCGGTGCTGGTTTGGACCGGTGTGGACGCATGAGGCCTGGACATGACAGACCCGCTGGAGACAAGGGTTTATTGCTGAGGAGACAAACATCATAACATTTAATCAACGTCACATGAGCTTTGAAATCATGTCCCTGGCTGGCAGCTGGCTGAAGGTGGTGCTTCTGTCAGGTGACTGTTTCTCAGGTAAGAACGACATTGAAAGCTATGTGAACTTACACAGACACTGATCGCTGAACTTCTGGTACCCAGGTAGACACTGACACACCAGGTGTCCCGTCAGAGCTTCTTCCATACAACGAGAGTTCTGCTCACAGCTGAGAGCCGCACACTCAGGTAACTCTGAAACAGGTAGAACAGCAGGCGGACTGTACAGGTAGCTCTGATGACAGTATCAGCACAGGTAAAGGTGACAGTAACAGCTAATAATTACAGGTAAGAATATAGCAGGTAACTGGACAGGTGAGTTAAAAGTGACAGATCACCTGTAGACTGACCTTGATCACAGTTTGGACCTTTATACCCAGAGAAACAGGTACAGGAACCAGAACCTCTGAGACCATTGTCACACAGGCCATGGACACATGAACATACTGAAACCACAGAAGAAGAATCAGGAGGACTGAACCTGAGCGCAAAGACGACACAAAGACACAACGTAACCCAAATTACCTGAGCTACAGGTGGGACCATATCGATCAGGTGCGCAGTCCTCACAGGCGGTTCCTGCAAAGCCCACCTGAACACACACACACACACACACACACACACACACACACACAAACACATATAAATAAATCTAGAACTGACTGATGACCAAAACCACAGCAGAGACCTCCTAAAAGAAACATACTGCTTCACTGATCTCTAGAACCACGTAAAGTTCCCCTAAAACCTTTGTAAGGTCTACTAGAACCTCCTGAGGATGACTACGGTCACATATGTACCACCAGAACTGGCTTTAATGACCACTAGAACTACTAGAACTTCCTAAATGAACACTAGAAGTTCTTCATTGATGAGTACAACCTGGTCCAGAGGTTTTCAAACCTCCATGTGTGTTTGGTCACCTGACAGCTGCAGGTTCCGTTTCCTCCGGCTCCATCAGAACAAACTCCTCGATCACTGCAGGGTCTGTCGGCCTGATCTGGACACTCTGAAACATTCACGACAGGGATCAGTCAGAAAACGTGACCACGTTGTTTTCACATTTTCTGATAGGAAACAGATTATCCTTCCACTTCCTGTTCTCCTCTCTCCACTTCCTGTTCTCCTCCCTCCACTTCCTGTTCTCCTCCCGCCCATCAGTCTTCTTCTTCTGTCCCTTTCTTATCTTGACGTACCATCACTCCAGAGAACAAAGATCTGACTGTCATTTACAACATTTATCATCATGAGCCCAGTAAAGACTGGCAGAGTCCAGTTGAGTCCAGCAGAGTCTGGCAGAGTCAGGACTACCTGTGTGTGTGTTTGAAGTCCAGCAGTCCTCCATGTGTAACTGTCAGCACATTTCTGTCTGCTGACGGAGAATCTGTCAAGGAAGGAAGTTGTGGTTCCTGCAGGACGATCTGCATCCTGCAGGACTGGACCCTGAACATGTGACAGGAGTCACCTGGAGACCCCCTCGACACCGAACTCCCAATCTGCTTTCCCCTTAAACCCCTGACTAATGAGCCAGACCCTCAGATCAGACAGGACCCCTCTGGTTCAGGACTAAAGGTGACCGTGGTTCATTTCTTTTCTTAAAAATTAGTTTAAATTAATGTAACGTTAATGTAGTGTTAATATGGGGACAGCTGCAGTCATACATGCAATTAAGCTGTCATGAACGACTATCGTCCAATCAGAAAACATTTCATGATTTTAGGGATGAATTTTATTCGTTGATTTTTCTGTTTTGACTTTTTGTGTTTGCAGGAAAAAAAAGTTTTTGAAGTTTTTGTTCTGGTTCTGGTTTTGAACTCACCGAAACAATCTGGACCCCAGAAACCGGGACAGCAGCTCCTCACCTCCAGCTCTTTGTAACACTCAAAGGAGCAGCCATTGAGAGGCAGCTTCATATTGGGAGTCCGGATGTAGTACCTGGACGGGAACCACGAGGACAGGTTAATAAAAACAAACTTTGTTTCATTTCATGTCAAAATAATAAAATAAAAAGTCACTTTCAGGGCTTCAAAGGCTCTTTAATTATTAATTATTTCATTTAATTCCTTTAAGTTTCATTTCATTGTCCTCACTTGCAGTCCTGTTTCATGGATCTGGGAGTCTGCCTGAATCCTGACGGACACGGAATCAACATGCTGATGCTGCACGAGTGACACGCCGTCCGAGTCCTCAGAACCGTCGAGTTGGAGCAAAGGTTCTGACAGAACAATCAGAACCAACAGGACAATCAGGACAAACAGAACCATCAGAACCATCATGATCTGTTCTGTGAACTTTCAAAATAAAACAAACATTCTAACATCAGAGTGTAAACAGGAAGTGACTGCTGTGGTTATCAGCTCAATCTGAACCCACCCAGGAAACACTCAGGTCCTGGAAAGGTCCTGGAAAAGACCTGGAGCACTCTGATGCAGTGTTCTGCAGTTTTATCTGTTTAATGTTTGTTTAATGTTGAACATTTAAATAAAGTCAATCAAATAAAGAAATAAAAACATTAGGTTGTATCTAAAACATTCAAATATTTAAAGTTAATTTGATTTTTTTGTCTTTGAACTCATGATCAACATTGACATGAAATATCTGCAAACTCAAGAAATCAATCAATAAAGACACGGTACCTGTTGCGCTGCAGCTGAGTTCTTCATCATCATCATCATCATCATAAGAGAGACAAACAGCAGCTTTAAACTCGACTCCATGATTGCTGATCTGTGGTCAGTCTCTCAGTCTGTCCTGGTTTTTACTCCATCACCTCCTGCTCCTCCTCCTCCTCCTCCTCCATGTGCTTCCTGAAAATCTGCTGAGTCAGATGATTTTATCAGACGAGGAGACGTTGAAACATTTTAAAACTGATTCTGGTTCAGTTTGAAAAAGAAAACGTGATCAAATGTTTCATGAGGATCAAAGAAAACTTGTGACATTAATCATCAGAATCAGATTTCCAATAAATGTAAAAAAAACAAAACTTTAAATTTACTGGAATGAATTATTATTGAGCAACATACTTTACAACACACACACGCAGTTTGTAAATAATATAGTAAACACAGGCTGTGTTTTGTATGAATAAAATGTGTCAGTCAGTTTAATAAATATAATATAATTAATGAACTTAATGTGAGCAAATAATAAGATTTATGTAATAGTACTGATAAACTCAATGTGCTTCCACTACACAGTAGTGAAGTAGTATCAGCTTTATGCATTCAATATGAATAAAGTCAATTTGTTTGTCCAAACCCAATTTTGAGTTTATTAGTACTGTTACATAAATCTTATTACAGCTTCACATTAACTTCATCAGTTAATTTATATTAAAACTATGTCATTCAAATGGGTGGAAATTTTCTATGTAACTGAAATGCATAAGTAGCCTTATGTGTGTGTGTGTGTGTGTGTGTGTGTGTGTGTGTGTGTGTGTGTGTGTGTGTGTGTTCATTGAATAGCAGGAAATCCTGGATTGTAAATAAGATTTTGTCGCTTGTTTCTTTTTCCTGAAACTTTCTGCTCTGTCATCACATGTTGATAACTTTCACACACACACACACACACACACACACACACACACACACACTGTGCTGAGTGCTGAGTGCTGAGTCGTAGTAATAACACACTGGCAGTCGTTTGCTTTAAATTATTTTCTTGTTCGGTTTAAATGTTGAAAAGTACATTTATATGTATATGTATTTATATGTATGTAAATGTATTTTATATGTATTCCTTTGGTGAGCCACAGGGAGGTGTTCAAGGACCTCTGATATTCTGGATAAACAAACTTCATTCATGAGATATTAAACATCAAATAATTCAAATGTTTGCCTTCAAAGGTCTGTTGAGTCTGTTGGTTTCTGATTACAGCTGATCACAGTTAATATTCAAGTTTTCAAAAATGAGACGTGAAAATTTTACACAAAAATAAAAGTTTATTGCAAAAAATAAAATACAAAAACATTTGATTTTATTTTTAATAATAATTTACCAGTCTGGTGTCAAAGAAATACATTTGTATTATAATTTTATAATTATTATAATGATTATTATTATCATTAATATTATTAGTAGTAGTAGTAT
>JAATJX010001236.1:0-10760 GCA_028641955.1 Protonibea diacanthus | reverse complement strand
AACTCCAGATGATTGATGCTGTGACATGTATCATACCACAGAGATGATTTTGCTTTTTTATATTTTTATTTATCCGACTTCAGTCGAACCTTTTTTGCCGTTTTAAATTTTTTTTTTTAATCACGGTTTTTCTCTGAGCCTGCTCATATGCAAAAAAAAAAAAAAAGAATCTGGTTCCTTTGAAACCAAAAGACTGTTACTTTCTCAGTTTAAAAAAAAAAAAAAAGAGAGAATAATCAGGTTTTTTTTAATGTTATCACGTTTTAATGTTTTATCTCTTTTTAAGATGTCCATGCAGTCATATTTAATGTGACTCCAGACTGGTGCTGTAACTGTCAGCCGGCCAGTAGTCGTTAACGTGCGCTTTTTAGCCTCCGTATATTGTGCATAGTCATGAATCAGCCACTTAATCTGTGACCAGTAGCACTTGTAAAAAGGTGCCTTACATCACCGATGGGCATGATGTCTCGCAATTACATAAAGTTCACTTGAAGCAGCGCTCTTCTCAGCCGCCGGTGCTCCGCGCCATACTAATGGAAGTTGAATCATGGGACCCTGGGTACATGCGAGGTGTTGTGAGTGTGCTGCCATGTCTCCTGTTCTTCTCCCAGCTCTGTCATTTCCCGCCGCAGCTTTATTCACAGCCAAAAGGACTTTGTTATTACCATGCAGTCCCAGCTGTTCCTGCGAATGTGCTGCAGACTTTCCCATGGCACTTTTCCATGGCACTCCGCTCACATCGCCCCATCATCATTATCATTATCATTGTTGTCATGCTTTTAAAGCCAAGTCGTGCGGCGAAAGGTAGTTCACATTTAACCCGTCGTTACAGGTGATCATCAGTATTCATCAGCGTTTCAGGTTCCTGTGTAGTCAAAGCCTTCAAAATAAACTTTGTGTGACTGTTTGCCGCCATTTAAAGTCCAACTGCCTGAGCAATCAGAGCTCAATACACAACCACTGTACTAGTGCGCATTAAACAGAAGAACATACTTGAAGTGAAAGTGCTCTTCATGCTCGTGGTTATGCTAAGTTGAGTCATTACATGGGCCTGTGTGGACAATAAAATATGATGCAGGAAGTAGTCGTAAATTCATGTTTTTCTTTGTAGTTTTTCGTCGTGTTTCATATCATATCATAAACCACACCTGCTGTAGCTGCCGGTAGTTCCTTTGAGAACCGAACCACTCTGCGTTTACGTAGCTTGAAGCCTGGAAAGATGGACCCTCGCACGGTTCCACGGCCTCGCAAGCTTAGACACCACCGACGCAGTGCCTTGTTGGACGATGTCACGTTGCGTTGCCGCGAAAACTCGAGCCAACAGTGCGCAGCGCTTGACGTTGGTCCGAACAAAGCCTGAGGACATTTTGTCACCTGTTTCATCCTGAACGTCACTCTGCCGCACAGCTGACACTAGCTCACATCAGTGTGTCACTCTGTCACCTCTGTGTGTGTGTGTGTGTTGTTGTTGTTGTTGCTCGGCTGTACAGGAGTAAACACTTGAACACACTGAAGTGTTTTTGTGTGTTTTCTCTGAACGATCCACATGTTTTAGCAGGAACCTGACATCCGCATCACTTCATTCATCTGGCTGCTAAAAATAAACGTAGCAACACTAGAGCACATATAAGAGCACATTAGCAATTCAACATCAAATACAACATTTCTGATAGTTGAAAGAAAAATCATTTTAATCAGCAGCTTTTATTCATAAATCATCTCGAGGCCAAAAATGTCTCCTAACTGGCCGACTAACAAGGAACTCGATACAGCAGAACCATCATGGCTGTTATGTTTAGCACATTCCTACATTACCCACAATGCAACTTGACCATTAAGTTTGGTGTTGTTGTGCAGCGCCTGGCCTGAAGCAGAGATGATTGGCTGGCTACAGGCTCACTGGCTCCACACCTTTTTTCAGACTTGTAGTCATCAGCTGACGCTGACTCAAGTGACATCACTCGAGGACTTCACGCAGCTCCCTCTAGAGGCCTAAAACATGTACTCCCTGTAAGAGTTCCTCTTAAAAGCTGCAGACGGTAACGTTAATAAAAAATAATAACATTTCGTCATATTTGTTGAAATTGTCACTTTATCCTGAAAGTAGGACACGAGACAGACGACCTGTTTAAAAAAAAAAAAATCCGGTTCATGCTCTGTGTCTGAACCAAAACAACCAATCAGAGTCAGGGAAGACGGCTGATTGGTGAGCAATCAACTACATTTCTCATGCACCGCTGTCAGGATGTAGTGACAGTAAGGTAAATGTGACAAAAAAAAAGTTATTTTGCCGGAACTTTTAGTGCCAATTAGGAAGACCTTTACTGGAACAATGAGAAACTTTGTGAATATGTCTCCAAGAACTCAAACTTTAAATGTTAAATGAAGTGTGTGGAAAGTATCTTCACATCAGATCCATCAGATCATCCTGTAACTGTTGATTCAAAAAGTTCTCGTCACTTCATTTTCATCACGTCAACGCCGGCGTTTCCACAGTAGCGGCTCTGTCTCTTGTTTATATGTAGCTTTTAATAATGTAATATAATAACTGTTCACGACGCCTGTAATTTCACATTTCCCATGTTGTATGTAGAGGAACCTGGACTGCTCTCAGCTGTTCATAGTCAGCTGTTCGTGCGCGTAGAGCACTTTTTATACGATGCATGTTGTCTTTGACCTCCAGCCCCGCTCCATCATGCCCGACCCAGCGACACGCTTTCTTTCTCAAAAAACTTTGCCTTTAAAATGTTTGCCGGCACGATCACACATCGTTTTTTCTACCCAGTACATAACAATGCCTTTTAATGAACAGTAACTCTCTTTATACCTTGGAACTATGGAACTTTAAAGCAATGGCACATGTTTGTATGACGACTTGAAGAGTCTGGAAATGTGTAAAGAAAGAAACATGTTCTCTTCTTCTCGTGTCCTGCCTGGTCCTTCCTGTCCTCCCTCCCCGCTCGTTCTCTCACTCTGAAGGTCAGCCCGCCGGGCCCGTGAAGTCGAGCAAAGCGTTCGTATTTACAAAATGGAAATCTGACATTTTGCTGAAAATGAACTCTTCATTTGTGTGAAGTCTCGGCTTTTCATGAGAGAACGCGCGCTGTGACAGAGGAGAGCATCAGTATGCGCCGAGCGGGGCGCGCCGACGTCCTGTTTGTTCAGACGTCACGCTGCTATCACCCGCAGACGGCGGACTCCTCCACACACACACACACACACACACACTCCCTCACGCAGGCAGCCATAAATCTGAAATCTTTGGCCTCTTTTCCATTTTATATCCACTGATACTGAGCTGACTGTTCCGAAATTATCACAACTCGACATGTTTTATTTGAACAGCGCAGCTCAGTTCAATAACTGTTTCATATTCTGTTCATATCTCAGGAACTATAACTTGTTAGAGGGGACAATCACAATAAAGGGAGCTGTTCAGCTCCGGTCTTATTTCATATTACAGCTCTGTAAAGCACGGCCATGTCCCCTGGAAGTGATGTTTTATTTAAACATATCTGTAATGTATTACATTCCTGCTGCACCAATGATATGACACGGTATGCACACATTGTAGCGAACATACACAGATTACAGATCCTCTTTGGTGAAACCAGGCCGACGACTCAGCACCGACAGAGAGACGAGATGCTGCTGAGACTGACACAGATCCCAAACAAACTATTTTACTGTCCCAGTGTTCAGAAGATATGTGAAATGAGTCCAGTGTGGGAGGGATGGATGGATGGATGGATGGATGGTGAAAGAATCACTCATAATCCCTGCTCACGTAATCTTCTACCATTCGAGGACTGGTTTCCAACAACCCAACTCTCATTGGGGGTTCTCACAGGGGTTCGTGAGGCCTCCTTCGTGTCGAGTAAACGCGAAGATGTGAGTGAAAGAAGTGAAATGAAAAAGTTACTTTAGGGAATATTATTTATTCTGAACAAATGGTGAAACGTGAACACAAACTATATTCCCAAAGTGTTCAAACTCGTCCTGCATTAGGAAAGAACAAAGTTAAAGCAACCAAAGAGCTCAAAGAACAATGACCAAATGTGAGCGATAGTAAAACACTGTTACTGTCAACAACAACAACAAAATTATTCTTCTATTAAATATGTACTACTGTAAAAAAAAAAAAAACAATATTTCCAAGAAATAATCTGCCCAAAATTCATCCAAATCACTTGTTTGACTCCTGCAGTCATTGCGTTCACTCTTCGGGCTTCATTGTTCAGTTTATCACTAGTTCTGTTTGATTGTAACACATTGAATATAATCTGAAAATATGTCTCTCAGTCAGTTCCATAGAAAACAGGTCCCATTGGTTCAGGGTGAGAAGATTCTTACAGAGACACTGGTTAAACCCGTGTGACGCAGACCGCCTCTGGTGCGAATTATGGAGAAATTATGAATGGCCTTGAAACGGCTGGTAAGTAAAACTAATTAATTTTTACATTAATTATTAGAAACATGTCGAGCCGTATGTTTCCTAGAAGACAAATGTCATGTATAAAATAATGTCATTATTTTCACTTCTTTCCAGGAAATTCGACCACAGACTCATAAAGTAAAGCCTGTCTGTGGTCGCGGGGCCAGTGCTAACAGGTGACCAGGAGAATATCCCAGCATGCACTGGGCTAGATGCAAGGAGGTCGATCACAGGGCCAAAACACTTAGTATGCGTTTGGATATGAGGGGACCAGACCAACAGCCGCTCACACAGGACCTTCATGCTGCGGGGAGACGGTATACAAACGCTGATATCAAATATGAAGTATTAATTAATGAGTCATCCCGCAGTCTGTTTACGGTTTGTTCACGAATATGATACCACGAGCTGAGCGTTCATCTGAGCTGCTGTCAGAAATAAATGGGCAAAACAAGCCGCAAGCATCTGTCTTAATATCACTTACTGAAGTTTCTATGGCGAACACAACACAGACACAACATCCAGCAGACACAGCAGACATTCATTTGAATATTGAATATAATATTCCGCGAGGTAAAATTGAAAGGTTTTTTTTTTCCCAGTGACGTGTGGCGGCTTTGAAGAGAGCACAGAAATACAAATATGCAGCTTGAATTTAAGTTCCGTGTGCACATCGCGGATGCTTTTCCAGTGTCACATTTGCATCTTATGAAGAAAAACCCAAACATGCACGCACACACATGCACTAAATGTACTAGAATCAGATCTTGGACGTGGTACGGTAATATTTAAAGGAGCATTCTGCTGGAAAGGTTCTTTTGAGTATCAAAAACTGAACACCCGTAGGCCTGAAAAGTGTCAAACTGAAACTTCTCCACCAGTGATCTGTACATTTTGTATGTTTCAAACCACAACAGGGCTGAACACTAGCTTGTCCCAATATCAGCTTGCTCCAAAGCTAAACTCCTTCTTCCAGATACCAACTCTTTGAGTTTCCCGTTGGAACTGGAACTGTCTGATGACGAGGTACAGCCGTGAAAATACTCAAAATACAGCATGCCCTTAGACCACCGTCGACTGTAACACACTATGGATTAGTACCTCACACAACCCCGCTTCAAATAACACCGTTCCCACCCACTGCTTTAAAAAGCTTCAAATCTGCATCTGCCTGAGTCTCAAGGAGCTGCGGGGAAAGAATCATGAAATGTTTTGCAATAAATTTCCCCCAAATTTGTGAAGGAGTGTCTAGACGCCCCGGACTCCAGGAGGTCACTGTTTTTTCTCTCCGCTATGACTAAGGAGACATTTCATTACCGAGGAATGGCGCTGACCACAGCGTCCGCATGTGGTCGATGGGAAATTCTGAGTAATGATGAATTGTTCGTATATTACCGATTCCCCGGAGACCCAATGTCTGTGCAGCGGAGATGTTACTGTCCTCTGCAGAGCTGCAGATCCTCTCGCTTGATGTTCAGATGGTTGATATTAAGAGCGTTTGGTTGTAATTAACTTTTTTGATAGCGGCAAGGTGTTTGGTGTTTCTTCTTTGGTTAACCGCCTCATGAGGAAACTCCCTGACGTAGCATTTCCCAGTTATTACTGTTTTTCCAGCAGACGTGTGACCGTATTCCCAGTAGCCGTTTTCATCTGTATCTCTTTAAGCCTAATCACAATTTAATTGAGTGTTTTTACATGGATTAAGGTAAATTCTACGAGCTTTCATTTCTTCTTTCTATCTCTGAGATCCAAAGGAAGGACTGGTGTTAATGTGCTGAACACTGACTTTCATGGAGGCCTATTATGTTTACAGTGGAAAAGTGAGTCATGTTTTGTCTGGAGTCCCTGCTAGCCTCGCTCCAAGTGATGACAGTTAAGATGGCGGGGCCGCACAGCTCTAATAGGCGGCTAATGAATGCCTTATGAAGTACTCTCAAGGTGAATTTGGTGGAGTGACAGCAGGGGCTTGTGGGAGTGCAGGGTGATACTTCCCAGAAGGCCCGGCGACAGGAAGCACTCGCAATCAAAGGGTGGCGAGACGTCCCAGTGGACGATCTAGTATCAGTTACAAGAAAACCTCTGCATCATTTACACCAAATTACCATTTTATCACTTTGTTATAGTTTGTGATGAATTTAATGTGACAGAAATCTAACAATAATCATGTCTGGCCCTGTAAGATAGTCCATCACAGCCTGCTTTTATTCTTCTAATAGCTACATATTGTGGTGGTACAAATATGATAATAATGATGATGTAACCTGGGCAACGATAAAAGCAGATATTATATTGATTACCCCCCTCTCATTCTCTAAACCTAACCGGTCGCGTCCACCATGATCTGGTTTCTACTCAAGCATTCTGTCTCTTAAAGGAAGTTCCTCCTCGCCACTGTCACAAAGTGCTTGCTCATGGTTGGAATTGTTGGGTAATAATATTATAAACAGTACAGTCTGGATAGCTTCTGTTAGAAATAAAATGGAACTGAATTGAAAGTTTTAACAGCTTCAAATGAGCCTTAAATGGTGTTATACGGTTTGTAACATTATTGAAGTCATGTACAGAATGACCTTAAATAGGCTGCGACATTTTATAACACATTATTAAGAAATATTAGCTTAAAAACTGCACCAATAGACATACTTTTGATAAGAATAGATCAGATGACTGTGATGTGAAAGATGCTACTTGTAAAGATGAACCCACAAAAAGTTATCACCAGCTCTGCAGGCCCCCTCGGCTCTACGGAGCGTTTTAGTGTCTTTGAGCTCATTGTTTTGGTTTTCAGCTCACAAGCAGGGAGAAACATAACATTTTTAAACATATGTAGTATCATATACTAAGTAATGCATAACTAATGCATGACTCATAATTATTTCATGCGTGAACTGATGCAGGATGCAAACAAATGATCAAAATGAGTTTATGTGATTAGTTCACACTTCACAGATCATCAGCTGCGGAATGCTCATTCATAGTTCCTTCATAAATGACTTCATACGCATCAAGTGAGCCGGATTTGAATGACAGAAAAGAATATTTATGTTAACGTTTGCATCCGGTTTGATCTGAGACAAACCGTCACGCAGGTTCTTTTCCGCTTTCACACGGTCTGAGCAAATACATGAGTCCGAAATGACCCTTTGTGACTGAATCCAGCTCATCTGGTCACATCTCATATATGAAATCATGTTTTTGCTGCTCCCACGAGACAAAAGGAAAAAAATGTGTTGCACTTGCTGACTAAGGGGAACTGGACCGCAAGAAAATAACAACCATGTCTCCTAGTGATCTATCGTACATGTGTTTACTCAGTGAACTGATTCAGCAATGTCGGTTTCACAACAATATCTAACATCTAACATTAGTCACCATGAGCTATTTGTCACAGCAGACCAAATAAGGCCATAACAACCCAAACTCAGGGCGTGTTCAATTGAGCAACAATTCATTTTTATTGCTTATGAATTCAACGTTTGATTTGTACAAAGACGGGGAACAGATGAAGAGGGGGAAAAAAAAGTGTGCTTTTCTTAATAAATAAAAGACATTACACTAATAAAATCAGGTACCATTCCAGCTCGCATCTTCCCCTCTCAACCAAATCACCTCCAGCCTGAAACAGCAACAACAAAACGATTAAAGTCCATTTGGATTTTGTACAACGGCAGTCTGCATTACAGATGAGTTCCTGTCAAACCAAATGAACTCCCCCTGAACTCTGCATGTAAATGGGAGCTGTGAATGGGGCAGACATAATTAGTGCCTTTGCAATGAGGCCACGGGCCAGCAACAAATGGAGACCCACAGGCAACTGCTCCTTTGGCTCGGAGCCTCGCTCTGGTCGGAGTAGGTGACATGTTTAATAGAGGCAGTAAACTCAATTTGGGGAGGTTTTCTTTTTAATGAGACACTTTCGGCTCGTCTTTGAATGTTCTGAAGATAATGCGGCCTGTTTTAAACTCCTCCACCACAGCTCATGCCTGGACCTGAAATGACAGCCACAGCTTGTCTGGAACTGGATGATGTTGGATTTCAAAGGTTAATGCAGACTTTTTGGAGGTTCTAAGCAGACTCTAATAAGACTCTTTCTTACATTTAGGTCCATGGTGGACCTAAATGATCCAGCCCTACGAGCTTTTGCTGGATATTTGTGCCCTCTAGCGACTTGTTGCCGTGGCAGATTCAGTCACGTTTTTGGTGGTAATTGGTGGAATTTCATGAATCCCTTCATCCCTTGTTGCATGTTATTAATAGTTAACCCTAAGCCATATTATCAATGGCCGTATCAGAATATCATTGATTCAATGGACAAACAAAATAATTGAACAGTTGATGCTTGGATTATGTTACACATCCTATGTACTACTACTACTATTTGTGACTTTGAACAGTACTTGGTTGAACTGATGGATCTTGTTGGATCCTGTGAGAAGTCATGGACCTGTAAAGCTTGAGAAAAGCTACTTTATGGGTTCCACCAACCCTTCAAGTCTGTGATAAATGGTGCTCATTGGATTCCGGGAAGCAAAGGCACTTTGTCTTTGTGTACAAATAGCTTTTATTTTTCTGTGTCAACATCACTGGCTTCCTCCGAAGCAGCTTCTCAACCATGACAGGACTAAAAGTCTTGAAAGCCAGACTAATGAAACTCCCATAGATGAGTTAGTAGCTCTTTATGGCAGTTGTGTAATGTCCTCCCTTACCACACTGAAGTGGTTTCTCCACTCAGACGCCCGATAAGACAGACCGATCGACTCCGTTCAGGAGGCAGGTTCATCACGGACACGACACGCTGGCTGACATTTCGAGCAGCACATGTACTGTAAATGATCTGACCCTGTGTTGTATGGTCTTTGTAAGTGTCGCCGGGCCTGTTAAGCCCCACCCGGCCAAACAACAGGGTGCGCTTGTTTACATGCCCTGTGATACCGCTCTAATAACAAGTCAGCACTTGGGTCAAGTGAGCAGCGGTCACCTGGGATTCCTGTCATCAGCACAGGTTGTGAATGCACCACACCCCTGCTGGGAAAGAGATGATACCTCCACACAAACACCCCATCCCCCAGCAGGGTGTTGCCCACCTGCCTGGACTAATGCTCACTTTTGGATCTGTCCTGCTGAGGTGAGGCAAGACAGGATCTCTGGAGGCACATTTACCCCCATTCAGAGGCATGCTGTGTTCTGAGTGAGATTATTAAAGCTGAGTAAAAAAAAGAAAAATCTCTGAATTCTGACAAAAACATAAAGAAAAGTAGTCTAAATTATGTGTCTGTAAAATAATCAAAACTCAAGGACCTCTTGCTTCTTCTAGAGATTTTAACTGCAACTTCGTGCTTCAATTATTTATTTTCCTGATGAGTATCCCTGAAATTCTTTGTTGAGTTTTAAAACATTAATCAGTTGGTATAAATTTAAAATGAATCATGAAAGAATAAAAGATTATAACAGCAGTTCCACAAAGTTCTTTAGTTTTCATGAAGTCCGGCCTCGCCGAGTGGGCTGCAGAGATGTTTATTGGTCTGCAGAGAGGTGGTTGTCAGTGCGGGAGAAATGTTGTGGCACCTCTTGATGGATCTTCCTTTATCTACTTTAATTAGAGAGGACGAGGTGTTAGAAGTGTTTGATTTGATCGTCAGCTAATTATACCTGCCAGTCAGGACACGGTCACTGACAGCCTGGGGCACCAAAGTGTCAAAGTACACTTTAAAAAAAAAGTAAAAAGAAACTCAGTTAGCAAACCCAGTAACGTAATCTTTAGGACTTTAGTGCCTGTTTTTGTTCAATCTGGACTGTAAATGGACTGGAGATGGACGTGGTGGATTGGGAACTCATCCTAGGCCACATGGCATCCACCCCCATGTTTTTAAGGCCTAACCCCCATGCTCACCTGAGAGGTCACCATCCACTAACCTTTAAGGGGTTTGAATTTGAGTTAGAGAGTCACTGAACACATTGCCTTCACTGTTCTCCATGAAGTTTTCTGTGATGTTAAGTAGACACAGTGTTATGTGGAGTGAGCGCTGTGTTAAAAATAGCTGCGTTGCTTGTCAGAAAACATATGGTAACTGAGGAGGCAATGGGGCCTTGTGTGATTAATTTGGCATTCAGGTAACACACCAGTCATAATTTTGTTTCAATCAAAAGTCAACTCCTGACATTAGCTCCTGGTGTTCCTCACCACTGTTTTGGAAGAATGAAATAACAGGAGTAACACATACATATACATATATATTATATCATGTATTATATATTATACATTATACATTTTTGCATTGATGTCCCAGGATGTGTTACTGCTGGTGTTCCTAGTGTTATATATATA
>JAATJX010001228.1:0-11018 GCA_028641955.1 Protonibea diacanthus | reverse complement strand
ATATATATATATATATATATATATATATATTCCTGTTACTTTTCAAGCCACTTATTCAGAGGCTTTAATATATTTAAAACTTTCCCAGAGCCTCAGATTGTTTGATGTGCATGACATCATCCCAGTTGTAAGTCCATGGACTGAGCTGGTGAAACACCAATGTGCATGTGCAGGGGCCACAAGTGTAAGAAAACCCTTAAAACACACTTTGCTTATGTGATCAGTAAGCAGGCAATTTTCATTCATGTGAATGAGGTAAATGTCTTTTTTTGAGTAGTAAATTCCTACACTATAATACATCCATATTTCCCATCAAGCACAGTGCAAAAGGCAGGCCAGAGCTTTACACATGATCAGTTTATTACTCATGGGGAGTTAGCTGTTGGCTGATAGCATGTGAGCAGTTGTGTAATGTTTTCTGTGCCTCTGGAGAGTGAGAAAATAACCCTGATGATGATAATGTCCCTGATGAGTTGGATACTTTCCAACAGAAAGCCAGAGTTACAAATTGGGGTGTTTAAAAGGCATTGGCATTTATCAGCCTGGGATGGTTTAACAAATGGTGCTATGGAATTTCATTATGGAAAAAGCTTGAACCTTAAATTCTACTGGGCATTGCTCTGTGATGTCACAGTTATTTATTTTATCTATTTATTTTTTGAGAAGCAGGCCATTTTGCCAACCAGATTTTGCAAACTTGATCAGATTTGGTTATGTTTCAATGGTGTCTGTATGGCTATATAAATTGTTTTCCAATCCCAGTTGGATTCTCCATGCTGTTTCTGTGTCTGACTTCTGATTAGCTCAATCTCTTCTGTGCTGCTTGTTGCGACAATCCCTCAAAAATGGACCAGTTGAGTATTCTCCATGGAACGGAGCTGCAACACTTCTGGTGGAATCACAAGCATTGTCTACATTGGACACGATTAGTTCCTGGTGGTAACTGGTACTGTACATGTCACAGCCAATTTCCTGGTGGAATTTAGGTCTTACTCATAAGTGGCACCAAAACTCGGATAAGTCAGCTTTTGTTAGTTTGTAATTTTACCTTATGAGAAATTTAATGGAAGTGCAATATCCAGTCCTCGAGGACTGCTTGTAATAATATTGAATAATTCACATTGGTTAATTAGTGAAGAAAACTCTCAAACTCTCTCTCACAAATATGCAGTTATTCAAATTTTGCATTCATTTCAAAAAATCAATTACTACATGGCTTTTTTAGGTCCCTGGGGCAGCTGTTAACTTTGTCTGGTTAGTAATTCAACCTGATCCTCATGTCAGCTGTTATTTATTGATATTACAGAAGTATTGACCTCACTCATTAATTCATTGCAGTCTACTTTGCTGTTTTTTTTTTTCTGTGTTAAGATACTACCACTGAAACTCAAAACTTCCTGCCAAGCTACAGAGATATTTCACTTAAAAAGCTTTCCAGCAGCTCCAAGGCATTACTGCTTTAAATTCCTATAGTAGTGTTGTGGATGTGTCCATCATGTTTAATTCGCCATGTGAGCTACAAATGATTTCCAACCTGTCTCTATAGGGACCAGTCTTTATTCGTCATATCACCCATGAGTGCTGACTTTCTTTTTTTTTTTAATACAGTAAATACAGTATGAGTGTACGGTGTCTGATGAAGCCTATTAAAGTTTTTAAGAGGCATTTAGTCCTTGATGACCTTCACTGATCTAACTCTTGTAAGAAATAATTCAAACGACCCAAACTACTGACACAAATCTAACAAACCTTGACACTCCAGGTGAAGGACGGAAAGTAATTTGCTGTGTCACTCATATTGATCAACAACCCCATCAACCCCTGCAGAGATTTTATGGTCATTTTCTCCTATGGGGCAGGAAAACTTGAACGTATTCTCCCTTTTAATACACAATTCACCCAGCAGCTTATCATGTGAAATCACCTAAATATCCTGCAGCTACCCATCCAAAAACCGCATGAGCATTTCCTCAATCTCTGAAGGACCTGGGGCGTTGTTTGTATTCTCATCACATGTTGTTGAACCATGTCTCTGTTGCAGGTGGAAAGTGGCACTGCTGTCTCCATTCACTGTTATTTGGTATTCTAGTGGTCACGCAGACCTAGAACTCATCCGCAACTTCTTGTCTTTGGCGGCAGCGAAGGAGGTTTTAATGCCAGGGGATGGAACAGGCAATGACAGAATCTCCCCAATGACTCTTTATGGAGTCTTCCTGAAAAACAAAGTCAATAAGACTTGGAATGCCGAGCCACAGATATCGATTATATGTCTCTGACTATGAGACGAGGGGCGGGGGAGGAAAGTAGCGAGGGGAGCAAGAGCGAAGCACGGTCAGGGATATGAAGAGAAAGAGAGAAAGGGGAGAACAGACAAGGATGGAGGCAGGGAGGGTGTTTTGATGATCTTGAAATTCACAGACATCACAAAAGATGCAGGTGCTTGAGGGGGAAGCACGCCGCTACCCTCAGTTATGATGGTGGGAGAAGCAGAAAGGAGGTGGACTGCTGGTACAAGCCAGAGCAATGAAGAGAAAGTGCAAAACACTGCATTCTAAAAATATGCATCTGTGCATAATGGCATCACAGCCTTTGGTTTAGATTAGTGAAATGATTAAACCCAAACAAAGTTAATTCTCAGTTATTGCAAAGAGGAAGTGAGTAGCATAAGTAGTTCTAGCCACTGTAGCTGAACAGATAAAGCAACATGCACAGGAATGCTGAAGAGTCTTAGGGTGCAGTTCAATAAATGGCCCCTGGCTGCTAGCTAAAGCACCTGCACTAAACACCACTAAATCCTACACACACACACTACACACTGGACATTTAATAGGAAAGATTGTGATTATATTAACACGTCAACAAACAACATGATTGTTGAGACGCAAAGAGTGGTCTATGGGTGTATATCTTGTCCTACCAATTGTCAGAATTCTAGCAATGCAATGCCTGGATCCCACCAGGCATGGCTCTGTTACGTTGTGGCTGCAGTTTTGCCCACCAGACTTTGTTAACTTAATTTTTCCTTGGTTTTCTACCACAAGTAAATAGGCTACAGAGTTAAATTGTTTCTCTTTTGGGTGTTTTTACAATCTGAAGTTTGCACAGGGTGTTTCATTTTGCTGACTTCCGGCCATCTCGATCCGCTTTGTGCTCCTGTGATCCCACCAGAAGTGCCACAGTGAGTTTCAGAAGCATCCCAGAAGCAGCTCTCCACTCTGCTTTGTAAAGAATACACAGCTGTTCTATTTTTGACAGATACCTCGACCAGCTGTGTCAAGAAGACAACATTGTCTTGAGTGGCCACAATCAGCTCCAGTGGCCGTGGTGCCTGTTGGGATCCAGGAGTAATGCTACCGTGCATATGCTACTGAGACAACAGTTCTCAGAGACAACAGTACTTATTCTCAATGACGAGTGAGCAATAGTGACTTCCTGGTGACGGTACGCTTTTTAGGACCAACACTCTTGTCAACTTTGATGTCATGAAAGAGCAGTTTAGATCAGCAAAGAAAACATCAGTGCTAAACTGCTATTTTCACTGAAAATCAGCCCTGAGGAGAAAATAAAGTGCAGATTCTAAAACACGGAATACATTTACTGTAGAATTAACCTCTTAAGCCCCAGCATCATTTTTAGGGTCAGGGTTAGGGGTTAGTCCCCCGTTTGGGGGACCCTGGGGCTTAATCGATAATTTAGGTCCTCTAATTGTAATACCTCATGTTGAGGTTTACACAGTCAGTGTAGGTGGAAAAATTGAGGATCAGGTACATATTCCTCACTTCATAAGAAAAGAAAATTCTAATTTACAAACCAAGACAACTCAGTAGCTAATATTTTCACCTTGTTTGATTACTGACTTTGGTGCATAGTCAGCAGCACACAGGCGTTTACCCCAATTATTCCTCTTTATTTCCTATTTCCTCTTACTAGAAGCATTTTTTGAGCTGTGCTCACTACAAAAGGACCATTTTTTACTGGGAAATATGGTGATCAGCAACTTCTTGCTGTCAGAAGAGAAGCAACTTTAGGATGTAAAAAATAAAATGAAATCAGACTGAAAATCAGTTTAAAGCAATCTCCTTTTTTCAGAAACCAGGGGATTTTTCCAATGAGCACTGGTAAAAGCAGCAAACAGAATAAACACAACACCTTCATTTGTTTGTTTCTTACTGCTTCTGCTACTGCTACTACAGTTACAGGAGCACAGATTTTTTTTGACTGCTGCACCAGAAAGAAATGGAAGAGTCGGTGTGAGAATTAATCCTCACATGTCACCTTACTTACTTTATTGTCACATACATGTCTTCTCATTCATGGGGGCTCTGTGAGGCCGGGAAGTAGGTAATTTAGTTTTGACACTGTAAAATTGTCATCCTTTAAGATGACAAAATTAGTGAATGTCCAATTACCTGCAACACACGCTGCAAAATGACTGAATAGTAGCTATAAAGCAGACATTGGATGAAGAAAGTGGGCTTAAATGACATCCATATTTTACCTGAAATGCTGAAAACTCTGCCACCATCCCAGTGAGATGGAGCCTCACTAAACAGCTTTTAATCTAAATCCAGGTGACCAGCTGAACCCATTGTCTCTCCACTGTGACAATATCACACAGTCAGAGTGGCTGCTTATAGGAGGTCAAGCTCTGATATCATAATTCAGAGAAAATGATAGGATAGTCTGTGATGTGCAAGACCCCACATCGCACCAATCCACCGGGAGTCATAGGAGGCTCTGATTAAATAGCAGACTTCCTCTTCATCCCTCGAGATCTGAGAGGGAAAAAAAAAAAAAGCTTCCACTGCCCCGTGACATGTGAAATAAGAGCCAGGTGAGATATAAAAGGTGAGCTTATGTGAAAAGAGACAACTGAGGGGGAAAGGGGGGGTGGTATGGGAGCAGGATGAAGCCTGCAGATTCACACGATTAATTTGTCGCTCTCAGTGGCAAATCGCCAAGTTCACGTGCCTCAGCCTGACTTAATGAGTGTGAAGCATCTCAAAGGCAAACCAAAGTGTTCAGATGGAAGAAGAATAGTGGATGTCGGATTTACATAAAAACAATATTTGTGTGTGTGTGTGTGTTGTGGCGCTTTGAGTACCTGTTCTTGTTATATTGCAGGTTCGGATATTTGACTCATTTTGATACAAAAGTATGAAACATTATGGAGTGAAATATGCATCAATTTAGCATTTAGCGCTGCAAATAGCAAATTTTCAAATGTCATGGGCAACATGCAAATTTGATCTCAAGCAGAACAGACCATTTAAAAACACTCACACAGACACTGACACAGGCACAGGTTGGAGTGCTTTTACATACTCAGCATATATCTTTACAAATTCATTCTTGACCTTTGAAAAAGCAGATGATAATGCCAACAATGGCAATTCACCCCGATGTGTATTTAACAGAGCTGGAACTTTTGATAATACCATTCACATGATCTTAAGCATACTTGAGGTAAGATAGGTTGATAACTGTGGCACTATATGAAATTGCTTTTCCAGGTCAAGAAAGAACTTTGAAATGCAACATAGATGATAAGCCTTTGAACTGCTTCAAAAACTGGAAAATCTACAATTCCATAACAACTGATGATGAAAATCATGCAATAGGATCAGAAATCTCCGTACTTCAACTGGATATACAACATTTTGAGACCCTGATCACCCACTGACGAGGAGTTCTAAACATGTCCAAAATGAACTGCGACAGAGATGAGGGTTAATAGTGCCTATCTTGAGGCCCTTACCATGTCCATTTATATTGTAATTTAGTGGCACACAAATGTTCATTTAAATAAACTACTTGACCATGGTATTAAGTTTAAATTTACATTCCCTGGTTGGTGTGCTGCGTTTGGCGTTGGGTGACGAGGACGTGATGATCCTGTCAGCCTGCTTCAAAATATGTTGCTGCAAGTAAACCTGAGGTAACCCGCTTGCATAATTTCTTGACGTCAAGTCGGCAAGTATAAATATGCTAAGTCCAATTTGACTTGGCTTTCCTGGTTAATGTTGTGAAATGGTCGTACTCATCACAAAAACTATTTGATTCTGTTGAGAAAGAGATAATAAGTTATGTTACATATCTCTCGTGACTTAAGTATGTTGCATAACTGAACTCACGTATGTCACTTGAAAGAAGTTCACGTTGATTTTTGGATTCACACAGAACATGAACAGCATTTTCCTGGGTGAACGTCTTGCGTTTGTTTGACCCCTCTTCTCCTTATGAGGACTTTCTTACATGTCTAGAGGGATGCCTACAGCATCATATTTTAAAAATATGAAATTATACAACATTATTCAAATCTTTTTTTTTTAAATCAAAAATAATTGTATTACCCTACAGTTCCAAGGTCTATCTCATGTCTTTAAAGTTTTATGGTTGCAAACCTAATTTATAATGAATATAGTCAGTAATATATAATATGACATGGCTCAGGCCTTTAAGGATGTGACTGGAAAAAAACAAACAAACAAACATTTTCTGTTATTTATTTATAGATTGATTAAACTGCTATTTGACCTCCAGTCAAATGTGGAGCATGCAGTGAAACTGTCCAGCTCACACCACAGGATCATTTCTACGTTTGCACTGGTAAGCATTTTCTTGTTGACATTCATTGAAAACCTTCACTCTTTGCTGTCCTTGCATCTCCGCTCCTGCGAGACCTGACCTTTCCGTAACAAGTTAAGTAATACACCTAGGAGTTTCGATATATGGAAAAAGCAATAACCACCCACCCCACCCCCACACACAGCACCATTACTAGTCTTGGCTTAGAAAAGGACTTTAGTGTGCAGTTCAATTTATTCTTATTTCATAAAGAGCACTGGTGGTGGAGAGCCTTGCTTTATCTGGGTGTTCGGTGCTGTGGGGACATAAGCCAGAGAAGCCAGAGAAGCCAGGGCACTTGGGAAGGAAAGTTTCTCGCCGATTTTGTGCAATGCATCATATAGTCATATTATATAAATCCCTTTGTTATGAAAAAATCTCCATTTATTATTGTTGCTGTCAGTGGTGGAACTAGACTTTTATTTATTGGCCATAGGGTGTGCAAAGCTTTATCAGGGTGTCCATATTAGGCCTAATAAAGGAAAACACTGTGATACTTTAACCTGGTACCTAAAGAATATGCCTTCTTGAACATAACCCAGATGCGTGTGTGTATGTGTGTGTGCCTCTTACTTTCACACACTCTCACACATACACACCTACACACACACACACAGTGTTTGCCTTAATATATCATGTCAGAACAGCTGCTGTTAAATAGGTTCATAAATAGGTAAGTAATTATTGGCCTACCACTCGGTCCTTTTGGTGCACAGTATGTGGTGCTTGATGTGGATGTGGGGCGGTTCGGTGGCATCTCCCCCTAGCAGCTCTGGCTTGCTGTCTTACTCCTCAGATGCAGAAGTTTCTGTGTCACTCTCATTACTTAATGAAACCAAAGTCATCACACACAAAATCATCTATTGCTACGAGCTGAATCAACATTCAAAATGAGGCTTAATCTGTCAAAATCACCTATTGTTACAGTGTGACAATGGCTACATTTTATAATTTACTGCCTCTGTATGCTCTGACCTGGTGGTGGTAGACTGGGTCTTTGTGTCTGATCACACTGACTTGCCTGGCTAGTTCCAGGTTGGGAGTTGCCAGGGCTGCTGATAGCTGGGCTGGGGCATGATCTGTGCCTGATTTGTGCTTCTTTACAAAAAAGCCAAATGTATCTCCCTCTCTCTTCATTGTTATCTGTCCCTCTACAAAATAACACATCCTTGTTACACCTAAAGATTGTGATAGGCCAAATCTTGAGCTATTTGTCTCCATTCTTATGCTGTAGTTTCAAATCAGCTACCTTCTGTACCAAGTTCATATAACATTAAACTAGATCATCTAGGCTAGTCAGAGCCAAAGTAACTTGGCTATAATTTAGACCTTCACAATAGCAAACAAGCTACGTGGACATTGAGGCCATTTCTGGGCATTCATTACAGTTTATTTTGAGCTCTTGTATGAAATTCTTGTGAACTGAATGATAAATGATTTAAAGTCCAATCTTGAGCTAGTGCTACATAGCTTCAGGCTAATGTCAGAATATAGCCTTTGATAACGTTAGCCTGCTCACACAGTTGAACTACTGGGGACAAAATCTCTTAATTGAACTGTCAAATTGTCAATAGTTTAAAACAACGACTCATCAGGAGACCACTTTAAAACTCACTTCAGAATGATGTATTCACTGAGAGTGGGTCCTCTCCATCCATGCTGGTCACTTGAAAGACGTTTATACTGTCTTCTTTGTCGGAGCTGTCAATCAACTTGGATGGCACCAGGGGTGTCCAATCAGTTTCCAGAGGGGGCCAGTGCTACCCCGGCCACCCCTATAGCTCCGCCCCTGTGCCGGTCAAGAATCCCATTCATGCAAATTACATTCACAGTTTACAACAATGGTGGCAGATATTCATCTCTGGTTCTTTAATCACTTTTGAAAATCCCTTGATTTCAGTCATTTTGGCCACATATGATATTGTGATGAGACCGTGGCTTCTAAAGGTCCCAGGCAAGCATGATGAGGAAAAATGTAATGATTTTGTTCTAACACAACCCTTTTTGTATGATTATCTTTCATACTAGTACGACAGAGATTAGCATTAGATAGTATATTCCTGTAACCTTAGAAGAGAAAGGCATCGAGGGTGAGAACTAAATAATGCGCCAAGGTTTGTCTAACCATGAGGCTTTTACTTATTCAGTACACATATTTCAAGCTCAGAAAAACACATACAGAAACACTGCAATGTTTGTTTTGAAGTTAAATGGGACACCCTGTTAGCTTACCTGGTAGAGCATGCACCCCATATACAAAGGCTGCGTCCTTGCTGCTAGTGGCCTTGAGTCGATACCAATTTGTGGCCCTTTGCTACATGTCATCTCTTTATCCTCCCACTGTCCTGTCACTCCACAGCTGCTACTATCTAAAAAAAGACAATAAAAAACCCCAAAATCTTAATAATTAATCCCTATGTGATGTTTTTTTTATTCAGTAGAATAAAATTATGTTGTTATTAATTCAATACAAATGGATTCAGCTTCTTTATTCCCCATGTAATACTTGTATTAGGGCACAGGGTACTACAAAAACCAGAATCATGTCCATTGTTTTCTAAGCCAATTTTCAACGCTGTATTTATTTCTAATAGATTTCCCATGGGCCCTCCCCTGACTGGTTTTTGGTCCCATCCGTGCCACCTAATTTAAAAAATCCTAGAATAACCCCTGATAATATGCTAACTCTTAGCCTTTGAAGTAACTCTGGGTTACTGCTGTACTGTAAGTAGTAAACGGTTTAATCCATTCCTTACACTCTGCTATAGTGTTTTTAGTTTTGGAAAGCTTAGAAGCATGGCAGACCTGCCTGACAATCACTGTTTGGGTGAGGATTTAGCTTTCCACTTCCTGTCATACATGATCTCAATAAACCTTAGAGGCACTACAAAAAGATTAATATGAAAAGAAAAATACAGGATTGTTTATTCTTTCACATATTCCACCATCCCCATAGTGATGTTTACTTACAGATTAATTTCGTAAACACACAGAGATGGACTAAGCCAGTGATACCTCATTGACTTTTAAATTCGTTGCTCATTAGTGCTTCTTATTTGCCATTTTGCGATCACTCCAACTGCTTTATTGAAGAATCGATTGTTTTCTCCACCAACCCCAAATATATGCTAATTTCTCATTGATTTTCTTAAACACGCCTCAGATGAATGTCTGGATTGACCTTTTGATAAATGACTTAGCTGGCAGAGCTAAGTAGCATCATTTTGAATATAGATTTAAACTGATCCTACCAGGCCCTTTGTCATTTTTTGGGATATCTGTAAATAGCACACACTCTCTGTAGCAATTATTTAGTTTCTTGGGTTCCCTACAGTGTGCCAAAATAATACTTTTTTTTTTTTTTTTTTAGTTTTTTGCCCCAGTTCTGTCAGGAAATGCTTTTATTTGAGAGCATAATATCCTGTACAAGATTTTAAAATCAGAATGTGACCTGCTCCTTCCAGTTTGGAGAAAAGGCTCACGTATCTGAAATAGCCCACTATTTTATGCATCACTGAAAACTGTTGGATGGGAAAAGTTCCTTTATAGAGCTTTGTAGAACATAAAGACAGTGGAAGTACATTCTCAACACCAAGCTATACCCTGTAGCATGCTGTGGGATAACACTTCACAATAAAGGCACTCGATGTCTCACGGGTCCCCTGTGGTTTCAGCCCTACTCAGTTTTCCCAGCATGCACCATTAATGTTCAATTGCTGGGGACCAGTGTCTGCTGCTTCAAGAGGAATGCAAAATAAAGACAGTAATACAATGCAACAATGTAATGTTGGCCATTAGTTCTGTCCATCAATAAATTCAAACAAAACTTTGTCAGAAAAGACAGACAAAAAAGAAAAAAAAAAAGTCCAGAGTTCAAGTTTGTGGAGCAGACTGGAGAATATATTGTTTTGCTTTCTCGTGTACTTGTTACACATTTTCAAACTTTGTTTAAGCACACTGCAAATATTAAATATTTTACATCTGAAAATTGTTACAAATACAAAAGTTTCTGATATACCCTCGCTATGGTTTGATTTAGTTTCAACACAAAACCAATGTTGGCTTTTGGTAGAAAAAGAAGAACGCACGCAGCTTCATCCTGTAACAAAGTGACATTTACCTTTTAAGTGTCTCTACACTTGAAAGGTAAATGTCAGCATGTCAACAGGTAATTCTTCCAATCGCTAAACCCAAACCTTATTATGACGTGCTTTGACGCACTAAATCGTGAGACTCTCCAATGTCCTGAGATTTTGACAAGAGAGAGAATTATGGGATTTACTTCTCATTCAGGGAATATTGATTGGCTGCGGCTGAGTTTAATGACACTGTGTTCAGAGTTCTATTGTTGCTGTTAGCTTGCTAGCTATATATATATATATATATATATA
>JAATJX010001226.1:0-10266 GCA_028641955.1 Protonibea diacanthus | reverse complement strand
ATATTTCTAGATATGAGAGCTGCTCCATCCAAAGTGGGATGGATGCCGTCTCTCCTAATCAGACCAGGTTTTCCCCAGAAAGGTGTCCAATTATCTATGAAGCCCACATCGTTTGCTGGACACCACCTCGACAGCCAGCGGTGAAATGACGACATGCGGCTATACATGTCATCACTGGTCACATTGGGCAGGGGTCCAGAGAAAACTATGGAGTCCAACATCGTTTTGGCATATGCGCACACCGAAGAAACATTAATTTTAGTGACCTCCGATTGGCGTAACCGGGTGTCATTACCGCCGACGTGGATAACACTCTTACTGTATCTACGTTTAGTTTTAGCCAGCAGTTTCAAATTTGACTCAATGTCGCCCGCTCTGGCCCCCGGGATGCATTTGACTATGACCCCCGGTGTCACTAACTTCACGTTTCGTAAAATGGAGCTGCCAATGACCAGAGTTGGCTTCTCAGCGGGTGTGTCGCTGAGTGGGGAATATCTGTTTGAAACGTGGAGTGGTTGGTGGTGTACCGTGGGCTTCAGTTTGGGGCTATGCCTCTTTCGGGCAGTCACCCAGCCTCCCGGCTGCTCGGGAACTACCGGGGGACGGCTAGCTGAAGCTACCTTCGGTGGTACCGCACCGGCTACAGGGGACTGGCTAACTATAGCAGTTACTGACTGTTCGGTGGTGCGGTACCGTGCCTCTAACTCACTGAGCCTCGCCTCCAAAGCTACAAATAAACTACATTTATTACAAGTACCATTATCGCTAAAGGAGGACGAGGAGTAACTGAACATGTGGCACACAGGGCAGGAGAGAGCAGGAGAGGAGAGAGCAGGAGAAGAGAGAGCAGGAGAGCAGAGAGAAGCCATTGCTATAGTTAGGGAAGTTAGTGTGACTAACAGAAACTGGGAAAACTATCGTGTTTTGGTTGCTAGAGTTAAGAAACTTGTTCGTGCACAAACAGAACAAGTGTAAGGACAGTGTAGAGTTATGTAGATAGTCACTGATGTGAAAAATATACGAAAATCTGTTTAGGTGAGCAGAGCAGAGAGCACCGTGGCAGTAACACCGTTAACCGGAAGTGACAGAATTGCGCTTACCGTAAAGCACGTCGCCGTAAAGCCGAGCCCAGTTGCCTTGACGTCTTATGTAATGAAAGTCCTGGAGAGACTGGTTTTGGCCCATCTGAGATCTCAGGTGACCACCTCCCTAGACCCGCTGCAGTTTGCCTACCACCCCTCAGTTGGTGTTGAGGATGCGATCATCTACCTGCTTAAACGGGCCCTCTGTCACCTGGATAGAGCTGGCAACACTGTGATGATCATGTTCTTTGATTTCTCCAGTGCCTTCAACACGATCCAGCCTACACTGCTGAAAGAGAAGCTCCAGGTGATGCAGGTGGATACCTCCACAATCTCCTGGGTAACTGACTACCTGATGGACAGACCACAGTTTGTGAGGCTGAAGGGTTGTGTGTCTGATTGGGTGGTCAGCAACACGGGAACACCGCAGGTGACTGTACTCCCACCTTTCCTCTTCACACTGTACACCTCAGACTTTCAGCACCACTCTGAGTCTTATCGTCAGCAGAAATTCTCAGATGACTCTGCAGCTGTGAGGGTAGAGACTGGATACAGGGATCTGGTTGATCGCTTTGTGGTGTGGAGTAGGAGCAACCACCCCTTGAATGTGGCCAGAACGAGGGAGATGACTGTGGACTTCAGGAAGGCTAGGTCTGACTTGAGCACAGTTTCCATCCTGGGTGAGGAGGTGGTGCAGGACTATAAGTACTTGGGTGTGCACCTGGATAACAGACTGGACTGGAGATGCAACACCGAGGCTGTCCACAGGAAGGGACAGAGCAGACTCTGGTCTTTTAATGTGTGCAGTAAAATGTTGCAGATGTTCCACCAGTCTGTTGTTGCGAGTGCAGTCTTCTTTGCAGCCATCTGGTGGGGCAGCAGCATCAGAGCCAGCGACACAAAAAAACTGAACAATCTGATCAAGAAGGCTGGCTCTGTGTTGGGGACTGCTCTGGAGCCCCTGCAGCTGGTTGTGGAAAAAAGGATGCTCTATAAACTGCTCAGTATTATGGACAACAACTATCATCCACTACATGACCTCCTGATTAAAGAACAGAACAGTTTCAGTTGGAGACTCCTGCAGCTCCACTGTAAAAAAGACCGCTACAGGAGGTCATTCCTACCAACTGCTATATCTTTGTACAATGACTCCCTCTGTGCAGAGAGAGTTCAGTAGCTGAGCTGATGGACATAATAAGGGATGTACATTTTCAAGTTATTGCACATATGTATATTTTTCTTATGTATATTATTTAGAGGTAGAACCATATGTCTCCTCCCAGTCATTGTAATATTCATATTCCTCGAAGTATCAGTCGAGGTGGTGGAGTTGGAGCCATATTTGACTCAAGTTTATTAATAAATCCTAAACCTAAACTAAATTATAATTCATTTGAAAGTCTCATCACCTTTTGCCCTCAACAGGCACTGATCTGCATTCTGATACAGCAAGTTTGGAAACAGCTGTAAAACCTGATATATATTTAGACTCCCATTGACCTTCATCAAATAACTTCAATAATTTCTTCATCTAAGCCGTCAACCTGTCTCTTAGACCCCATCCCAACCAGGCTGGTCAAGAATGTTTTACCTCTAGTTAGCCCTTCTTTATTGGATATGATTAATCTGTCTTTATTATCAGGATATGTACCACAGTCCTTTAAAGTAGCTGTAATTAAACCTCTTCTTAAAAAGCCCACTCTAGATCCAGAGGTTTTAGCCAATTACAGACCAATATCAAACCTTCCATTTCTCTCTAAGATACTTGAGAAAGCTGTAGCCAATCAGCTGTGTGACTTTCTCCATAAGAAGAGTTTACTTGAGGACCTCCTAATGGCATCAGACAAAGGACTCATCTCTGTACTTGTCCTGTTAGATCTTAGTGCTGCATTTGACACCATTGACCATCAAATTCTTTTACAGAGACTGGAACATCAAATTGGCATTAAAAAAACCGCCCTAAGCTGGTTTAAGTCATATTTCTTAGATCGATCTCAGTTTGTTCACGTCAGTGATCGATCCTCCATTCATTTGTCATGGAGTCCCACAAGGTTCTGTACTAGGACCACTTCTATTCAGTTTATATATGCTTCCTCTAGGGAACATTATTAGGAATCACTCCATTAATTTTCATCGCTATGCTGACAACACTCAATTATATTAATCGATCGAGCCTGGTGAAACCAATCGGTTAACTAAACTCCAAGCATGCCTTAAGGATACAAAAAGTTGGATGACCTACAATTTTCTGATATTAAATTCAGACAAAACTGAAGTTCTTGTAATTGGACCCAAACACCTCAGAGACTTAGTTACTTTAGAGAGTTGTTTTTGGGAGTTGTTTTTGATCAGGATTTGTCCTTTAAATTGATCAGGATTTGTCCTTTAACGTCCACATAAAACAAATTTCGAGGACTTCATTCTTCCACTTACACAACATTGCCAAAATCAGACGCATCGTGTCTCAAGCGGATGCAGAAAAACTAGTCCATGCATTTGTTACTTCTAGGCCGGACTATTGTAACTCTTTGTTATCAGGCTGCTCCAATAAGTCTCTGCAGACTTTGCAGCTAATTCAGAATGCTGCTGCACGTGTTCTGACAGGAACCAAGATCAGAGATCACATCTCTCCCAATTTTGGCCTTGCACCGGCTACCTGTTAAATCTAGAATAGAATTTAAAATTCTTCTCCTTACATACAAAGCTCTTCCTGATCAGGCACCATCATATCTAAAAGAACTCATAGTACCTTACTACCCCTCTAGACCACTGCGCTCTCAGAATGCTGGGTTGGTTCCTATAGTTTCCAAAAGTAGATTGGGAGCTTTCAGCAATCAAGCTCCTCTTCTGTGGAACAAACTACCATTCTGGGTTCAGGAGGCAGACACAGTCAACACCTATAAGAGTACACTTAGTTATGCTGCCTTAGGATCCCCTGGCAGTCGTCCCCCTAAACTTCTTCTAACTGTCATTATTGCTACCATATCTCCATTATAGTTTATAGTTAGTTTATGATTAGCCCTCTGAGGCAAATGTATTTTGTGACTATGGACTATGCAAATAAAACTTGATTTAACTTGATTTGATTTAGCGGTTTGCTATATTGAGTTGAATTGATTTGTAATTTGTGCTTTCCTTCATCCTTGCAGCTTACATCATGACCTGCAGTACACTGGATGGACGGATACCAGTTGACAAAAATAAGACAAAAAAAAAAAAACTTTGATCAACAAATGCCGCATTAGACCTGCAAAGACTCTTGATTCATGAGTTTGGCACATGACAGGAAAAGACATGTGTTGTTGTTGTTGTTGTTGATGTGACTTTGGTCAAAAAAGCCCTAATGCACAAATGCTGCTCAAAGACTGTAGTAGTTTGTTTTGCATTGTTGTGCTGCTGAACATTTTTACAGACACTGTTATAGAAATATAATTCTTGCTGAGAAGAGTCAAATGTATAGTTGTGATTTTCTAAATGATGAGCACATGGGACTAGCTGTTGTATTACAAGCTGTAGCCTGTTATTAAAGTCATATGAAATACTTGTTTGTTTTTGGGCCAGTTAAGGAAATCTGTAGTCATTTATTTGTGAAAAGATCACCAATTATTGTTGTCAATTTTAAAGATGAAGTTTTTGGATCTTGTGTATTATCAGCTGTGTGAAAAACTGTTAGACACTGTTCTTAAATCAGCCTTGGTGATGCATTGAGACACTCATAGTCATTTGTTAGTGGTCAGTTAATCTGCAGATCACTATTGTCAGCTATTGTCAAAGTGTTTCATGACCTGGCCATTTTAATAAATGGATTTTTTTTTTTTTTAGCATTTTTCAACTTCCTTGATATATGTGCACGTGTGTGTATGCGTGTGTCTCCACAATTGTGCTAATATTGCTCATTTTTGTTTCCAAATGAGAAATAAATGAGACATTTCTGTTAAGTCTCAAGTATGGCTCCTGTTGCTAACTGCCCTGTCTCACTTATTGCTCCTAGTGGATTTCAGGGGAAACAAAAGATAAACATATCAGATAAAATAGAAACCAACATGAGGCTGAAATGAGCATCTCAAGTTTGTCTCTCAAGCTGTAGAAGAGCACCCTTTGAGCAGTAATTTTTACTTCTGGGAGATACTGAACCCTAAATTGCTCCCGAAGGCTGTGCCATCAGTGTATGAATGTGTGTGAATGGGTGAATTAGATATGTAGTGTAAAAGCCATTTGAGTGGTTGGAAGACTAGAAATGTGCTATGCTGTATAAGTACAGTCCATTTACCATTTTAACATTTACATGATTGACGAGACAAAAGCAGGATAGTAAGTAATTCAGTGTCAGTATACTAGTGACAATACTAGAAGTTCTGCGGATATACACTGTTACACAGACATCAGGGCACAAACATCCATACACACTGTGACATCGCAGCCATCAGGGTTCAATATCTTGCTCATGGACACTTAAAGTGGAATCGGGGAGCTGGGAATCCTAGAATCCTGTGATTACAAGACGCTGTACTATCAGAGTCACAACAACGTCATAATGTATTGCATTGCGTTCCTGACTTTGCCCTAAATTCTCCAATTCATTGGCATGTATGTGCTTCTATTGACTGTGTGTGGCCAGAGGCTTAACATGGCAGAAAGTTTCATCTTCAAGAGAGAGCGGTGCAGCTTTGTACACTTGAGACCTTGAAATAGAGACTTTGTATGGAATTTGGAATTTGTACCACAGTAAAATTATTAAATCATTTTTCTGTACAAAAATGAGTTTTATATATATATATATATATATATACTGTACTGTATTAAATCATAAAATGAATATGCTGTGTCATCACGGACTATGCTCTATTGAAATACAAGCTTCTTGATAAACGACTACAGTCATTTGAAATTTGCCTTGATGGACCGGGCCGTCTCTTTGTGTTTTGTTTGTGTTTGGCTTGATAACTACACGGCTCATGCTGAAGCTCCAGGTTGCCAGGTATGAAATGTACTATAGCCGTGGAAGCAAATCATGTAAACCATCTGGCTGAATGTTGACTAACGACCTAAGAAGCTCCTTCAGCAGACACATGGTAAAATATGGCAAATAATGGAGATGATTTAAAAGATAAAGACATTTAGAGTCCAAAAGGACCGAGAGCACCTGTTTGTTTTTTTTCAGTGGGTTTCCACCTGATTTTCTCTGTGAATCAAAAAATATCTCCACAACCAGGGGTTAGAAGCCAACGTTATTTAGCTTCATGTGAGGTTATCTTACCTGTACATGCTTGTGCATGTTGGAAGCGGAGTTTTTGTAGGTGGATGGCTGCCTCTCTTTTGGCATACAACATTTACATTGCATGATGAAATTGTTGTCATTCGCGGACTTGAACTCAAAGAAGTCCTTTAAGTATGGCCAGGGATTTGCCTCACATTCCCCATGCATGTTTCTGTGTTCCAAATTCGACCCTTCTCCATTGGTACACTTGTCTCCATCCACACACTCATCTCCATCCGTCGCCATCATCTTTTAGCTAGCTCTTTTGTGGTACCAACGTCTCAACATTTCTGACCTTCTGGTGCTGCAGTTGTCCAGAGCCAATCAGATGGACAGTTACTGGCACGCAGGCGCAGAGCAAGTTCATCTATTTTTTATTTTTTTACTTTGTAATGGAAGCTATTTCTAATGTAGTGAAATTACTTCCAACAATATGTACTTAAGCAAAAGTAAAATTACTGATTTTAAAAATTGCTCAAAAAAGTACAATTACACAAAAAACTACTCATTTACAGTAATGAGAGTAAATGTAACTCGTTACTTTCCACCCCCATCCACAACCATCGCCCCTGTTTTCCGGGGTAGAGTTCACCGTAGTGTCAGTATGAAGGACTGGACAGGTCTTTGTGACTTTCCATATATAAGTTTATTTATTTATTATTTCTCTCGTAAAGTTTCCAAAGACACTAACAAGAAACACCACTGTGGGAAGTTCCAAAGTCTTGAATTTGAATTTGAGATTTTTAACTGCTAGATATCTACATAATCTTACATATTGTATCTTTCAGGGTTTTTTTTCTTTTCATTTTTTTACTGTGTAGTGTAGCCAACAGTTAGTAATGGATGAAATAACATCAAACTTGGTACACTTTGGGTGCCTCAAAGTTGGTAGTAGGTTCAGTTCATGAAGGATTATACATATACAACACATGCTGGTGGATTAATATAGTGTAAACAAAGAAAGTATGTTTCCATCAGTTGGTTTCCTTGATGAACAGTTCTCCACTGCAACTTTATAAATTTCAGAGACAGGTTGAATTGTTGTTCTGCTTGTCATTGTTGTGTGCTGTTCTGTTGTGCTTCATATATTTCTGTCTGTCACTGTTGTTAAGATGTGTGTCTTCCCTTTGATGTACAGTGCTGTGAAAAATAATTTCCCCCTCAGGGAAAATAAGTCTAACTGACTAACTGAATAACAGTGAGCGGAAAGCCTTGAGCTGTTGTAAGTGTTGCGATTAGACAGAGGGACCACAGAGCTCCATTGTACTTGTATTTCTTGTGTCAAAGCAAACCGGCCATCCAAGGCCAGTTTCTCCAGGCACAGAAAGGGAAGAATCAGAGGAGTGAAACGGGCGGAGGAGGGACGGGCTGATAAGAGCTGGAGGAAGGAAGAAGGAGATGGAGGAGTAAAATATAAACAGAGAGGTGGTGCTTGTCTGCTGTGGTAGTCTGCAGTAATGGCTGTGCCCTCTTTCATGTTGCATCGTCGGGAGAGGGGGCTTCGAGATTTATTTGGACGTCAGTATCAGGGGAGGGGGACCTGCAGGACATGGCCTGACAGGATGGCCCCTGACCTTTCCTCTTGCCAGAGCTGCTTGGGGTCCCATGAAATACCCAAGGGGCCCCGAGACTCACCAGTTAGTGTCAGGGCCCTCAGTGGTATCAGATAGCTTAAGGCCTTTTTCAAATGTATTTTTCAAAAGGGGGGAAATCAATAAGTTGGGTCGGAGAGAGGCGGCTGCAGAAACATGAGCCTGTGATATTTACTTTGCTGTGAGGCACAGCATGTTCAGAGCACTTGTCAAAGATGTGCCTCCAAGAGCCTGTTTGGTTGTGAGATAAGTCGATAAATGGACTTCACTGTCACTTTTTTGTGGCACAATTTGTACACTTAGTATCTTATATTTAATATGTTTCCTATATTATACCCAATAACTGACTAACTAAATATACCATTGCTGTCCGTATTTAGAAAAATGTAGTCCAAATCATTAAAAGTGGAGATACATGGTTTTCATTGCACAGTGATTATATACTATATCATGTACTTAGAGAGCACAAAGGTTTTCTGGTCTCATCTTATATGGATACTGCTCATAGCCCTCGATCCTTTGTAGTGCTTCTGCACCATTTGGTAGATATGCTGCATATTAAAGGATGAGGCTGCCCTGATCCTGTATTCTACTTACGATGTGTCTGTCCATTTCTCAGTCCTCTCTGACTCCCTTACACCATGCCTGTTGGTTCCTATCCTTGTCCCATTGATCCCTCCTGGGCACGTTAGGGAACTATTTTCAGTCAAGTCATATTTCCTTTAGTAAGTATTAGATTTTGTTTCAAGATCATACACTTCATTCTGGCACACACACACACACACACACACACACACACATAATATAATTTGTAAATTTGTGACCCGTCCATACTTGAAAGCATGCTTTCATTTTTTTACACATGCAAGTATGGACGAGTCACAAATTTACAAATTAAAGGAAAAACCTGAATAAATGAAACATAATGATGCAGATGTCACCCACAGGGCCTGAGGGCTCACTGAATGGTTTGATGAGTATGAGAATGATGTGAATCAGATACTATGGCCTTCACAGTCATTACATCTCAACCCAGAGATTATAGACCAACATATAAGACAGTGCTCTCCACCACCATTAATGACAAGAATCATTGAAGTTGTTCTGGTGGCCTTACACGTCATCTAGTTTTTTCCTTTAATTTGTCACTCGTCTGGATATCAACAAAATGTTCAGATATTTCACATTTTTAACTTGAGACTAATATGGTTAGAATCAAATCTCTCCTCCACTTATTCACACTGAAGACAGAAAACAGTTTAGGGTAGGTTGTGAAATTGCAGTGACAGCAGTGTTATTCTTCCTCACCCAGGGTTTCCCCACCATGCATCTTGGATTGCACTCTGGCCAGAGACAAAGCGGGTAATTGGATTCACATTGTGTCTGTGAGAGGAAGCCAGGAACAAACCCAGCCTCTCCCTAGGCTAGCCCATGGCGGCCAGTGTGATGGTGATATTGTACTGACCCTACCTATCAGGGGTCACAATGGAGAATTATAGTGTCTGCTGTCAAGCTGACCCATATTTTGGCCAGAGGTAAGACTCATATACAGACTAAACCGGCTTTTTGACACACACACATGCGGGGGGGATGAAACACAGGGAAAACACACAAACAAACCATATCTGTGTGTTTTTGAGCCCTCATTCTCTCAGCTCACAGCCCTGCTCTCATTGGTTTTATGGGCCTATTGTTGCCCTCCAGGGGTGAGAGAAGGGAGAGAAATTACCAGCTACAGCAGAGCTTCGCTTCTGAGTCAGAGTGACAGTGGCTGTTGGTACATCAGCAAACAGCACAACACTGATAATAAAAGCAAAGAATTGTCCTCAAAATGATGGTGAACAACTGAGCATTGTTTTTTTTTTGTCCATGCCACTGCAGCACGGTTAAAATCTGTGTCTCCTTTAAAGGAAAGATGAGGTGAAGTCTGAGCTAATGAACTTGCTTAGTTTTATTTATGAATGAAACATTTCAGAGCGGAACTTTGACTTTCAAGGGTTGCATGGTCTCAGTTCATTTAAATACGAGAGAGAGAGAGTTTGCGTGTGTGTGCCATCATGTCAGGCTGAAGGATAAAATGTTATGATAGATGTCTATTCTATTTGATGTGATGGTGGAGACATGAACAACATGATCTCTTGGGTTTGAATATTTTATGAAGTGTAAACATCATATAGCTTATATATATTATAACATTATGTAGTTATGTAGTTATTTTTGGAGGTAAAGACACCTGAACCACCACCCTGTTAGTTAAAGGGAACTTTATATTTTAGATTTCATACATATATACTTCAATTCAGATGAGTCATTAGTAAAACAATATAATAATAAT
>JAATJX010001220.1:0-11075 GCA_028641955.1 Protonibea diacanthus | reverse complement strand
AGATAGATAGATAGATAGATAGATAGATAGATAGATAGATAGATAGAAGTAACAAGATAAACTTTAAACGTATTTTTTCTTTTTCAGTGCTGGCAGCAGCGTGTTTGTTCATGACAGCAGGTAAATGGATGGTTAAATGTTGCGTGATGATGCTCTGATGAATTTCACTGTGTGACAGAACTCTGCTGCAAACACTGTTTGCTGCTGTTCTATTCTTTGGTTGTTATTTTGCGACAACCATTTATGCAGAAAATCGGCACTAATCATAAAACAAACTCGTCATTCCAGGTTTTTCTAGAGCCGACACCGTGAGTGCCCTCTTCACACAGAGAGTGGTTACCTGTGATGATGCCTACAACGTCCAGCGTCTTAGCTGTGGTATGACTTTTTTTTTTTTTTTGGGCAAAATATCAGAGTTTTCTGAAAATCATCATTTCACCGTTAAATGAAGGTGAAGATTCACTGCCTCATCCTCTAAGTTTTCAGTTTTGCTGGAAGTTTGAATTGTTTCCCTCTGTGGTGTGGACAGACCAGGGACTGATCATTGTGCAGTCAGCAATGTATGGACGTCAAAACAGAGAGACCTGCAGTTATGGCCGACCCGTACGTCAACTTTCCAATATAAACTGTGCACTGAGCAGCACTCTGGACAAAGTCAAGAAAAGGTACACACAATAAAATTCAAATTAGAAGACATCATTTTTCATGCTCTTCTTATATTATTTTTAGTAGACATCAAACCCCATTACTCCTTACCCATTAGGGTGATGCAGCACATCATAATTTAGGAGTAACTTGGAAACTTATCAGAGACAAAGTAATGACTAACCTGCTAAATTAATAAACTCTTGCAATTGTTAAACAATACAGCCATTTTTTAATTGATATTGTAATAAGAATATTTTGAATTCTTCAAGCTCTGTGTCATGCAGTGAAAATATGATTGTGTCAGTGACACCTATGTGTTAAGAAAGTGTTATTGTATCGTGATGCTCTTTTACATAATAATATTGATGAATAACATTCAGCTCAGTGATTTGTCATCTAAAATGAGCTCTATCTGTTCCCTGCAGCTGTGATGGCAAGAAGGTGTGTGAAATAAACACAAACCCATTCCGTGCTTTGGATCCGTGCAGTGGCATCTACAAATACCTGGAATCCACCTATGCCTGTTTCCCAGCAAGTCAGTTCTAGTTTTGCATGTAACAGTTAAACAAAGCTACGATTAAGAATAATATGTGCAATATGTCTAATGTCATTTATCTTTGACAGTCCGCGTCATAGCATGTGAACAGTCTTTCGCACACCTGCAGTGTGGTAAGCTCACATTCTTTCTCTTTTTTACATGTAGTTGTATTTTGTTTGCATTTCAGCACTCAGCATGATGTATTCATTTCCCTCCTTTGTCAGATGAAGGGAAGGTTATAACTGTCTTCAGTGCTAATTATGGACGCCGGGACAAGACCACATGCTCTTACGGACGTCCTTATTCTCAGGTCCAAAATGTCAACTGCTCACGTCCCACTAACCACGTTGCTCAAAGGTACAACAGCCCGTTGTTTTTGTTAAACGTATAAAGCCATACAGATGAATGGACACATCTTCTGTTCACTTTCAAACCTGTATTTACTCACATTCATTTGCATCCACAGCTGTAATGGGAGGAGCAGCTGTGCTGTCAAAGCCAGCAACAGCATATTTGGAGACCCCTGTTACAGCACTTATAAGTACCTGGAGGTGTTTTACACATGTCAAAGTAAGTAGCTCAAAGACCCTTTTATGTTGTTTCATTCTGCTGAAACTAATCTGTGGTCCTGGAGAACAGAGTATATGAAGAATGATGCAGATATACAGTATATCCATGAACTTAAATGTTGACTTGAGGACAGAGCTGTTAATGTTAGCCTAAACTCTGATATTTGTTCTGTTATCTGTTTTGCAGAAGCTGAGGAGAAATAATGACAACACACGTGCTTTAAACAAAATGCACGTCAGCGTAATCAAGAAACCAAAGAAATGATTCAAACGCTAAACACACCTTACGGCCAAAAGTATGTGGACACCTGAAAATTACACATGAATCATGACCATCTCATTCAATGCACTTTGCAAACTTAAGTGTCCATACACTTTTGTCCATATTGTGTGAATATTTACACTATTCCAACTATAACAGATAAATCCAAATGACAAAAATAATTAAATTAACCTTTGATTGATTTTCTCTGCTGCAAAACTTTTATTTGATTGAACTTTATTCTGCCATAATGAATTGTTCCATCTTCTTTGTGCTTCACAAATAAACTTTGCATTGCATAATATTCTGTGTCATTACAGTCAGATATCAAAAGCTGTAGCTCAGCTCTCTAGTTTATTGTCTGAGGATTTTTACTTTTTAATTATTTGTTCTTTTTTTGCAGTAATTATCTAAAATACCTTAAAATGGACTTCTTTTAGACATCAGGTCATTTTTAAATGCTTTTATGTGAATTTAACAAAATGGATTTAGACAGCTCTAATAACTTTGGTACTTTAAAAAAGGCTGATTAAAAAAAACACTTCATGACAAAGAAACTAATCTGAAAGGTCAAAACATTTTCAGTCATTTGACCTCATCGCCTCAGTATTTCTAAGATCTGTGTGTTACATTTAACTCACTTTACTCACAAAATCAGTGGTCAAGGAAGTAAGTATCTTATTATCAAGAGGAGGTCCTCTCTGGAGAGCTGGAGGTCTTCAGGAGGTTTGTGAAGGTAGAGAGGGACGCCCCTGATCTGAAAGGGTTTATTTATATATCATATCTTCACAGTTGTACTTGAGTAAATGCATTTGACCAGTTCCTCAATAAATGTCAGTGGAGAGGCCTACAGGACATCACCAACTACAGGAGACCATCCCCCAACACTGCAGTGAACCATCAACTGGCTGATGAGCTGAATGTGTTCTACTGAAGATTCGACACATTCACACCTCTCCCCCCCTCAGACGTTAAAGACCCATCTACACCCCCTGCCATTCTGCCACCTCTCCTCTCTGACCCCACACCAGCATGCAACATCTGTGAAGAGGATGTTTCCAGATTTTCCACAGACAGAAGATCAGGAAGGCAGACGGTGTGTCACCCTCCTGCCTGAAGTCTGTGCTGATAAGCTGGCCCCCATCTTCACCCAGATCTTCAACAGATCCCTGGAGCTGTGCAAAGTCTCCTCATGCTTCAAACGCTCCACAATAATCCCAAGAAGTCCACCAACACAGGACTGAATGACTACAGGCCCGTGGCCCTCACATCTGTAGTCATGAAGTCCTTTGAGAGTCTGGTGTTGTCGCACCTGAAGGACATCGCAGACCCCCGCTGGACCCCCTGCAGTTTGCCTACCGGGCAAACGGGTCAGCGGATGACGCCGTCAACATGGGACTGCACTACATCCTCCAACACCTCCAACACCAGGCCAGGATCCTGTTTGTGGACTTCAGTTCAGCGTTCAACACCATCGTTGCAGACATCCTCCACACCAAGCTCACCCAGCTCACTGTGCCCTCCTCCACCTGTCAGTGGATTACAAACTTCCTGACTGACAGGAAGCAGCAGGTGAGGCTGGGCAGCATCACATCCAGCACTCAGACTATCAGCACTGCTCTTCTCCCTTTACACCAACAACTGCACCTCAAGAGACCCGTCCGTTAAGCTCCTGAAGTTCACAGACGACACAACGGCTGTTGGCCTCATCCAGGATGGTGACGAGTCTGCGTACAGACGGGAGGCTGAACGGCTGGTCTGCTGGTGCGGTCAGAACAATCTGGAGCTAAACATGCTCAAAACTGTCGAGATGACAGTGGACTTTAGGAGACTTCCTGCGCCAGCTCAGGAAGCTCAACCTGCCTGAGCAGCTTCTACTGTGCCATCACTCAGTCTGTTCTCTGCTCTTCAATCTCTGTTTGGTTTGGATCGATCACCAAACAGGACAAGAACAGACTGCAACGGACAATAAGGTCTGCAGAGAAAGTTACTGGTGTCAGCCTGCCCTCCATCCACGACCTGGACCTGTCCAGAGTCAGGAAACGGGCGGGTGACATCTCTGCAGACCATCACACCCTGGACACGGTTTAAACTTCTCCCCTCTGGGAGGCGCTACAGAGCTCTGTACGCCAAAACATCCAGACATAAGATCAGGCTGTCTCTGCGACGAACAGCTAGAAACATCAGCTGTAATATATCTGTAAATTACAAATTAACTGTGTAAATATAATCTACACTCAGACTGTCATACTGTATATTTATGTTTATTATTTCATCCTTGCACTGTCACCAGTGCACCAAAAAGAAATCTTCCTTGTCTATACACAGATATTTATGTATATATATATATATTTATTTACCTTATTACATGTCCATAGCTTTTGTTTTTGTTATGTTCACGTTCACTCGTCAAGTCTGTTCTGTTTTTAATGTGCCTGTGTCTGTACATGTTTGATGTCTGTACCAAGAGAGCAAAGCGGAAGCAAATTCCTCGTGTGTGTTCACACACCTGATGAATAAAAGTGATCCTGTGACGTCCAGCCTCAGTTTGACTTCTGCAAGATTCGTTTGAATAGTGATAATTATTTGTATTAAACATGAAAAAAATAAATTGAAGGCTAAACTTTCACAGATTTTTATTGGGGTCACATCAGCAGCACGACACAGGACCATACTCAGGACCTCACATCACTGATATTCACTTTAAATCATCCAACAACAAAAAAATAAATTAACAAACAGGAAAATAATTTCACATTGAGCTCAGTGCACATCAGCTGACAAATAAATACAGTGTTCATGTTAATGTGACAGAAAACAACAGTTCAAAGTGGAAGAAAAAATGAAGCTCCCATCTGGATAAGACATGAAGAGCATTCACAAACACCCAGAAATGTGACGTTTAATGCTGTTTATGAATGGTCCGTTTATGTTTTGCATTGAGATGATCTGAATAATCAGCTCGTTCATCCACACTGAAGATAACAGTAAATATATGGACAGAATCATCCATACAGAAAATGTGATCCCTTCATTCAACAACTACATTTCACTTGTCTACTCACAAACACAATTATAAACACAATAAATAGCATTTCATAATTCATTTTTCAGAAATTATTTTTGTCCCTGTATGTACATTGTGTCCCTTTCATGGGGGAAAATGTATTTTGTCTCTCGTGTATCAGCATTTTATTTGTGGATGTGTGAGAAAACTGACAAGGCGGATCAACGGCACATGAGTCGTTCTGAAGGTTGTTTCCAGAATCCCAGAGACTCTCCTGAACATCTGGGTGAAAACATTCAGTTTGCTGCACAATAGAAGATTTTTCAAGTTTCCAGGTGCTAAACTTGTCACACTCTGTCACACTGGCTGGCAGCATACCGGTCTCAACCATTCGGCACACCAACTCGGTGATGACTGGGAATCAGAGCGTGGAGCAGCGAATTGATCTTTAACTGTAAACTCACGCAGTTTCCAACTAAACTCTGGAACTCCGTGAACAGCTTGGAGTGTCGCTGAAACACCTTGTGGGGTTTTTCTCTGTGACTCGACTGAAACGCTAATCCGAAGAGGCACAAACTGAGGCTGAGGCCTGAAAACTAGATTCAGTCTCAGGATCCAGATTTAATGATCTGACACATATGCAGTGATGACTAAACCTTGTTATGATAACACCACTAATTATTCTGTTTAATGCCCAACTACAGATGAACAGGGGGTGGAATGTAAAGGGTGGGACAGGAAGCATTGCAGTAAGAGAAGCATTTGGGGGACAGGACAGGATGAAAGGTGGAAAGCAAAGCCAGCAGACCGACTACAGTTACTCTGTTTGGGGCACGGAGATAGCCGGGCCCTTGGGGTCATCAAAGCGATCCATTGTGCGCAGCTGCATGATCATATGCAGACCGTAGGTGAGTACGAGAACCATGAGAAGACTGGTCATCAGGCCCATCCAGATACCAGGAGAGAAGAAGCCTGCACAGTCGCTGGCATACGAGAATTCGCTGCCGGTCACGTTAAAGCCTTGGATCTGTGGAGGGGACGGTAACAGAGACACCTGGATATATCACATCCAACCCTGATTATGAGGCCAACAAAAAAAAACATCAATACCTACCTGAAAGTCTTCAAAAGAGACCCTCCACTGATTGGCTGGATCTTTAGATGAGCGTGGGACGAGCAGAGGCCAGCGGAAGTTGGTGACGGACTCGCAGCGGTACGAGTACTCGGCGGGGGCATAAATGTTTCTGCTACCGTTAAATGTGGCTTTGGTCCCGTCGTACTCGAGCTCCACGGCATCTAGTGTGAACCAGCGGCGTGCAGACACCTGGTAGTGACGCTGACTCATGGCAAAGCTGGAAACACACAGATTTATGTGTGCTGTTATTTATGGCCAATCCAAAACATAAAGTTTGTACAGAATTATACTGAAGTGTGTGTGTGTGTGTGTGTGTGTGTGTGTGTTATACGGTGTGTAGACTCACATCAGTTTGAAGTTGCGGTGGCCGAGGACATTCTCATAATTAAGAACCAACCTGCAAAGAATAAAAATTAAACTGATTAAATTTTGGACTTTTCGTCAGACATTTGAAGACGTCGCCTTCGACACGTGGAAATCATGATGTACAGGTTTCACTACTTTCTCTCCTTTTAGACAAAACGATGAATCCGTTAATCAATGGAAATGACACACGTAGATTAGCCCATCGTTAAAGTTCAGGACCTCGCTTTGGTTTTGTCGCAGGTTGAGCCGTGCAGCTTCGGGCTGACACCCTCCCCGAAGGTAGATGGTGTCAGGTCATGGTCTTCCCAGCGACCGCTCCGAAGGATGCTGACTGACAGGCCTTTTGCCCACAGGAGGATGCAGGTGTCTTCACCCTCCTGTGGCAAGAGAAACAAAAGAAGCAAATCACACGCTGATCCACACTGACCTGTGATCAGGTGAACGGTGTCTCTGTCATTCGTACATCTGTTCTCACACTAAGTCACACACCACCAACACTGATAGGCAAAATGTAACAAAGTCAGTCCACCTTAAACTCCACTGGACTGTAGATCCCAGCCTTCTCCTTGATCTTACGCTGCCTCTCCCTTTCTCTCTCTCTCTCCCTGTATCCACCTCTGGCCTGCAGGAGAGATCGACCTCCACCCAGGCCTGCTTCCATAGAGAGAGACGCCGCCTCCTGTATAGAGACAGGAAGAGGAGGACAGACAGTTGGAGCAGAAAACTTGCTGCACAACCACAGAGACGCATTATTAAGAAGCACAGACTTACCCTGGAGGGCCGCAGGGCCGTGTAAATGGCAGTGTAGGGCACAGACTGAGTCTTCATGGTGCTCAAAACCTGACCAATCACCTCATCTGAAAAACAACACGTTCACTTATTGGCATGGCGTCACTCAGCAAACGATCACATGCAAAGCGCTGTGTTGTGTGTCAGACTCACCGTTTCCACTGAGAATCTCTTTTGCAGACATCAGATCAGCTCTGAGAGTCAAAAAGGAGAAGCAGAGTTCAAATCAGAGGAGTGAGTAAATAAAGCCTCCCCCTCGGATTTTACACCCCGACACTAAGAATAATTACTTTTTCCATTTCCCCAAAATCAGCTCAGTGTGAAATGTAAACGTCAGCTTAGCTCAGCTGGCAGAGCAGCCGTACAAAGTACAAAGGCTCAGTCCTCACTGCAGAGGCCAAGAGTTTGAATCCGACCTGCGGCCCTTTACTGCATGTCATTCCCATCTCTCTCTCTCTAATAATAAAAATAATAATAATAAAAAAATACTATTTTGTGACTTTTCTAACGTAAAAAAAGTTGAAAATTTCTGAATTTTCCACAAAAAAAATCACAATTTTCCCCCATAATTGTGATTTTTTTTTGTAACTGCACCGTTGTATTGGATTACATTTTGAACGTTTTTTAACATTCTGAACATTTTTGACAATTGTAGTCAAAACTAAAATTTTGACTTATTTTACTTTACTTTACTTTATTTTGTACGTTTTATGTTTTGTTTTTTTTTTACAAAAAAAAAACACTGCAATTTTCCAGAAAAAATATCAATTTTTTTTTTTTTTTTTTAACATTTTGAAGATTTTTGAAAATTTGGAAAATTAGAGTAAAAAGTAAAAAAACTACTTTGTCACTTTTTTAATGTACTTTTTTTTACAAGTTTTTGTCAAATGTCAAATGACATCTTTAACAACCTTTTAATGATTCAAATGTTAAAAAGAAAGATGGGGAATGATCGCAATGATTTTTTACATCTTTTATTATTGTCATAGGTCTGTACATGAGGCGGATGCTTTACCAACTGAGCTAACCAACTCCTCTGTTTGTAGTTTTTATTTCATAAAACAGTCACCAGTGTTGTATTACATTACATTTTGAATTTTTTTTTTAATTTTGAAATTTTTTTCTGGCTTTTTTAACATTTTTATTGTTTTATTTATTATTTATTGTCATTTTTAAACATTTTGATTTTTTAAAACTGATTCTCATATTTACATCAGAAAGTTAAAAAAAATACTTTTTGTGACTTTAACCTATTTTTTAACGACTTTGTTTCTTCTGATTTTTTTCCAACATTTTTTTCCCGCCTTTTTTCCCCTGTCTTTTATTGTTATTTTATGTTTTACATGTTAAAAATTGTTTAAATGTTCATGACATCTGATGATGATATTTTTTTTACAACTTTTTGCATGACACAGCATGTTTTAGGCTTAAATCACATTATTGTATCAGTTATGACGGTCACTCTCTGATCGGGTCTACGGTGTACCTACCCGATGCCGTACGGCAGCCTGAACACCAGCAGGGCGGGTGAGGAGGCGTTGAGTCTCAGCTGGCTTAGTGTCTCTGGGTCCATGTACAGAGGGGAGGTTTCTAACTGGTCCTGCAGCTGGCCAATCACTGCATTGGAGGCAGGCCAGGACACAGCAGGTAACACCAGAGGGGAGGACGAGGACATCAGAGCCCCCTGATAGACACGAGAGACGAAAACGTTCAGCGTGATTCAGCCAATCAAACACATCCACACCTTCATCGCGGTCAGCTCACCTCCAGGTTGGGGAACACACTGTCCTGCTTGTTTCCAAACGCTCCTCCATACATGGTGAAGTCTTCTATGCTCATCTGGGTGGAGAGCAGCAAAGACAACCTCAAATTCAACAACAGGCTGAACGAGTTCTGATCACTGAAGACTGTCGAGGATGTATCAAACATCTCTAAATGTTATCCTGTATATCTGTGATGTCACAAAGAGAATAGAACATTTAAAAGTGTGTGTGTGTGTGTGTGTGTACCTTGTCCTGGAGGAACAGCACTACATTTCTTGGCCCCACATTCAGAGCGTTCTCCAGGTAAGAGGCCAGCTGCTGCTGCTCCACGATGTGACCCGCCATCGGAGGGGCCTGACTTGGGAGAGAGACCCTGATGGAGAGCAGACACACAAACTTAATATTCTTCTTCCCTGACAGATTCAGTGTTCGTTGTTTTAACTGTCAAGAAGACTTTGCAACCCTGTGAAGCTTTGGCGACCTCTAGTGGAACTGAACGTGAACATCAGCAGGACAAAAAGCAAAAAGTAAACCCTGCTCCTTCTTTATACGACAGAAAAATGATTTCCGGTCACGTTAACGTATATTTGAGTCATTTATGAGCAGGTTACAGTCGGTGCAGGCAGCAGAATGGTTACACACCTGATGCTCACGCGTGGCTCCTAAAGTTCCACATTTAAGAGAAGAGTTGAATCATTTTATTGAACAATATTATGCAGTCCACGAGCTCACATGTGTGTCTTCGACAGTCTCCGTGTGCTCTGGGCTCCAGGTACAGAAATCACCTGTGCAGGTAGGGGGCGTGGCCTCAATAGCCCTGCAGTAAGCATGTGCTGTGTGCATGTGACTGAGGAACAGCAGATATTCAAGTGTACCTGCAGGAAATCTGGTTGTTTGAGTCAAGATGATGCTAAAATATATTTTCACCAACTATATTGAAGTTCCCTGTTAAAGGGCCGACCTTCAATTTGGTAAAATCCTGGTTTAGTCCCGTTAATTCCCATGGAAAGTTTCCAACTTTGAAAATTCCTGGAATTTTGCAACCCTGCTCAGGTGAGTCCTGAAGCATGTGTTAGTGATGCTGCTGTAGAACTACAGACTGAGCTGAGCTGTCTGTAAATAATATTATGAAGCGTTAAAGTGTCATAACAAACTCAGCTGAAAGCTTTTATTCTCACACAGTTTAAGAGCTACAAACATTAATATTAATGTTGTTATAATAATAATAATAATAATAATAATTATTATTATTATTATTATTATTGTAGGAGAGACGTATTTAAGAAATATTTCCTTCTGTAATGTAGTGAGGTAGTATAAGACATAAAGAGACACAAATTACAAGACAAATACTTAAATATTACACTCAAGTGCAGTACTCGAGTAACAGTACTTAGTTACTCTGAAGGACACCTTTCCACAAGCAGGTGTATGACGTCATGACGTCTTTAATAACGGTCATTCAGCGTCATGATGACAGGTGACGCGGCACCTGACGTCCGTTAGAATAACACGAACCTCTCACGTTACGTCGCTTCATGTAATTATTAGGACTCATTTTACAGTTTGTAGCAGAGACGTGCGGAGGCTCCGTTAAAGAGCCGACACAGCTCACCGTTAACGGTTAACCGTTAACCGTTAACCGTTAGCTGCCGGGCAATAAGAGCGTCAGAATCCGTTAACCCACCGAGCCTCCTCCACCGAGAGGAAGAATAAGAAAATAACGGCCCGAGTGACGCACAGATGAAACAGCTCTCACCCTTCGCTCGTCCACAGGATGAGCGGCACCTGTTCATCGCAGCTCGCGGTGCTCAGCGCGCTCAGCAAGCCGAGAAGGACGACCAGAGACGGCGGGACGCGGCGGAGATGCTCTGCGGGCGCCATCTTTAGATCCTCGGACAGCGGGTGACGTCAGGCAAGGTCACGTGACGCTGGATGAAGAAGACGCTCCTCTGCGACAGACATACAAATATATATACAAATATATATACAGACATA
>JAATJX010000122.1:0-13917 GCA_028641955.1 Protonibea diacanthus | reverse complement strand
GACGTGTAGTGCACTGTTTACATTTGAGTGTATATAGTATAGTACATGATAAACCTCTTTGTAAGCACTGATAACAAGTAAAGTATTCTAATTATTATTTTAACTGTGCTGAAAACCAGACTTTTTAGTAGTACATGTCTAAAACCAGGAAGTTTTGGACAAAATGATGATGGCGCTTGAGTTACAGTCAGGGGTGGACTGGCCATCTGTGTGATCTGGAGAATCACAGAACGGCCGGTACTCTAGGACGGCCGGCGGCCCACCATCAAGGGTGGACTGGCCTACGGGGGTACCGGGAGTTTCCCTGGTGGGTCAGTGAGCCTGGTATGGCTTGGTGCTGCAAGTGACGTGCTGACGTTACGTCATTTAGGCTAGTTTGGCTGTAGAACATCAGTATTGTGTATGGACCAGGGCCAGACAGTACTCAGTGGCATTAGCCAACATTGACAGCATCCGCCACCACTATCCGCTGCCCTGGCCCAAGTGGGCCAGTCAGGTACTAAATTCCTGGGCCACTTTTTTACCCCAGTCCACCCCTGGTTACAGGGTAATCAAAGTTCATGCTGAGAACATGGAATGTGTGTATCAGAGGTATTGGCATTACACAGGATGTTGTTTACTAAGGCATTTCATTGAAAACCACAAATACACTAGGACTTAAGGCACTATAGTGGCACTTAAAATTATGAAGTCATATGGATTCATCATCTGTCGACTCTGAATGTATGTACAAAATTTCATGCAGTTCCATTAAATAAGTAACAAGATATTTCAGACAGAGTGGCATTGCAATCCATAGGACTGATAGCATGGCTAAAAATCGATTTTTTGTCTCTGTAAAATTTCATGTAACACATATTTACAGGTCCAGATTCTGAACCTTAGATGTTATGAGGTTGAGGGTTTGGCTCTATGAAGGCAAAACTATGTTTGACAGAAAAATGTCACTGCAGATGCATCCTGGTGCTTCGCTTAAATTAGTCAAATAGTATTCAAGTTGTCCATTTGTCTGGGACTCATTTTGACAGAAAAAAAATGTTGCTTTCATCTATATTACTGCAGAGTAATGAAATGGTAAAATCTATTTTATTTTGAGTGGACTACAGTACGTCGACTTCTCTTTACATTTCTTACATTTCTTCATCCAAATGTTTTAACCAGCCTCCTTGAGCGACATTCTCTATGATATTCTTGCATTTCTGAGGCATACAGTATTAATGTGTCATATAGTAGTAGTAAAGTAAGTAAGTGTTAAAGATTAAACATGCTAGTTAGTGTAGATTAGACAGTAAAGACTCCACCTCCAGAACATTCAACTACAATATAAGTCAGACTTTGAAAGCCACTGACCAGGCGCTGCTGTCCACAGTCAAGGCAAGGTAAGTCACCCGAGTCCTTTCTTCTCTGTTACCAGCAGTTTACATTAAATATTTTTTTTGTAGCAGTACATTTAAAGTTTGCATCATTTAAATGTTTTCATGTTTGATGCCTTTTACCTTCTGTTACTTTTCATTTCTTCCAAACAGATGGCAAGGCTGTGGCATTTCATGCTCCTGTGCTGGGCATGGAGTCCTCTGTGTCAGCCATCCAGTTTGCGCTTCATTGGTACCCCACAGGAGTGTAAAAATGCTCACTTTGTCCCTGGTTACAATCTGGGTGGAGAAGGCTTTGACATCGTCACAATGGAGCGGAAAGGTGCCTATGTCATCGACACTGAAACATGGAGTCTTGGTAATAACACTTGCCGGCTCTACAAAAACAGCTACATGAATGGCGACAAGCAGAAGATCCCAGTTTCTGTGGTGGACTGGAGAACCCTCCCCAAGTGCAGTTTAAAGGTCTCCAGTACACAGTATGATTCTGTTGAAACGCTTGTCAATGACTCCACATCATCAGTGTCCAACGATTGGAAACTTGGCCTTGAAATCCCTGTAGACCCCTCTGCCACTGTTGGGGTTGGCTTAGGAGGTTCCCACTCCAAAGACGCTACCTTTGGCATGCAAAAGTCAAAACAAGATCGCTACAACTTCTTTCGCCATTCTGTCTTCTGTAGCTTCTACCGGTGAGTTTGGAGACAGTTATTTGTCTTTGCAACATTTAATTTTAGCTTATCTGATGCCTCAGTGCTGTAGTTAGTGTGCTGATAAATAAATGTGAAGATGTGCTGTATCTGATAAATAATGAATAGCAACTGTAACCTCTGAATGAAACAATATTGTTATTTGTTGTAACTTGTTTTATCCCTGTGCTTCACAGCTACAGACTGGCAACAAACCCTCCATTGAGTCATGAGTTTGAATCAGCAGTGAACTCTCTTCCTTCATACTCAAGTAAAACAGCGCTCTCATATCGCAATCTGATCGACACATATGGTACACATTACATCACACAAGTGTCTCTGGGAGGAGAAATAAAAGCAATCACATCTGTCAGGACCTGTTTGGCATCCATGAGTGGACTGTCTGCAACAGAAGTCAATGACTGTTTGTCTGTCGAGGCCTCTGCTAGCTTTGCAAACAGTGCTAGCATTGATGCCATGTACAAACACTGTCAGGCAAAGAAGAAGAAGTTAAACTCTCACCAAAGTTTCAGCAGCACATTTAATGAACGTACTACAGAGGTCATTGGTGGAAACATCAACGGTGGTGATATTCTCTTTGAAGCACAATCAAACCCCTCCGTCTATAACAGCTGGCTCGAGTCACTGAAGAACACACCTGATGTGGTCGGATACAACTTAAAGCCCCTCCACATGATTTTGCCAAGTGGTCATCCTGCCATGGCCGGACTGAAGCAAGAGGTGGAGAAGTACATCAAGAAAAATGCGGTGTTGAAAAAATGCTCAGAAACCTGTAAGATTGGGCACAGATCCAGCAAAAGGGATCCTTGTGCTTGTGTTTGTGACAGTTCTCAGAATATCAAGTCAAACTGTTGTCCTGCTGGGAAAGGTCTTGCAACGTTAAAGGTCTTTAAGCTCTATGCCCAAGGTCTGTATGGTGACAGGTGGACTGAGACAGATGGTTCAGTCGAGGTAACTTATGGTGATCAGATAAAGCGCACTGGTATCATAAGTAACAATGACAATCCTAGATGGCAAGAGGCATTTGAATTTGGGCCTATAACCATCAACATGAAAAACAAACTTACGTTCAGGGTTTATGATGAGGATACTTACTGGAACAGTGATCTACTTGGCGAGTGTTCATTTAACCTGCGTAGTGGGAAGGTGACAGACAGCTGCATGTTCGATTATGGAACCTTCTTCTTTTCGTACATAGTAGAGTGTGCACCAAGTCTCAGTGGTGACCAATGTCAGGAGTACATACCATCCCCCATGAGTCCCTCTTTGGCCAAGATCTTCTATACCAGAAATGGTGTCCTTGTTGGGGAGATGGAGAAGCAGTATGATAAATCAGTCAGTCAGTCAGGTGAAGGTCAACTGTTGAAATGAGATGGGATGAAGAAAGAATAAGGATTTGATCTGATGATGATCTCACATGTAGTTAATAGCATCTTTTGCACTGCTGCTCTTATCTTTCTTTGTTTTTTGTTTGCAGAAAATAATTACATATGTTGTCAATTTCTTAAATTGAATCCAAAATGTTTTTGTGAGAAACTGTTTGATAATCTACCTTTTCTTCTGCTTCTTTCTTGCTAGTTACAAAATCTGCCAATAAAGCATCAACAAAGACAACACAGGTGTCTCATTTCATGTTTTCTGCGTAATTATATGGTTTATGTCTAACATTGAAATGCATACTCATAAATGCATAAATACATATAGACTGTACAAACCAACCACCCAAAATAGTCAAATATCTAACCAATAAAAATAATTTTGTTATAATATTATACTTACCATAACAATATGATTAACATAACCATTTCTCATTCTGGAAACATTTTTCACTGTTTGCACTATAGATATAACAGTACATTACTTACTTGAACTTTACTCATGTGGACTGATTCTTGCATTAATCTTGCATTAAATTAAATAAAAAGTCTATTGAAAAAAATATATAGTTATAATATATATGGTTATAATTAAAGGGAAATCACCTTCCCTTTAATCACCATATAGTATAAAACAAGTCACAGAGTTTGGCAAAATTTTCATATTTCGTCCTCCAAATAAGTATTAAAGAGATGTAATTGTAGTAAGGGCTAAATCAGATCCTAATCAGCAGTTTAATGCAATGACACACACACACACACACACACACACACACACACACAATACATATACAATACATATACAATGCACATAAATAATAATAATATAAATAAATCTATATGATGCACACATTTTTAAAAAACAAATCAAAATATATTTTATATTTCATATTTTCAAATTCTCATGAGGTGAATGAGAAGGGGTGTCTAAGGTGGTAGATTGCTGTATACAGTATATGTGTGTGTTTCATAAGCATAAAGCATACATGAACACCAACATACTGGATGCAAAAGCAGCACACTGAACTAATGTATGAGAACTGCAAGAAGATGAAGGGGAAGTGAGACAGCACTGGGGCATATACTGTATGTGAATCTACTAATGATAATTTAATCATAATGGATGAAACAGATATCACTCTGTTTGTTAACAGACTCAACAGTGTACCTCATACACTTCAATGATATATCTAACAATTATTCAAAGTTGCAGTGCTGAGGAGGTGAACTGGCCCCTCTCCAGCTACCAGTCTGCCTTGCACACTGTGGTCCATGCTGGACTTGAACCAGAAACCCTCTGGTTACCACATTAAATCCCTACAGACTGAGCTACTGCCTATACCAGCATGTATGGCATGTGAGGGGTTGTACATACTGAACAGTCACCAGTCTGTCACAGGGCTGACACTTACAGAAAAACACATTCATAAGTAAAAAACATTTCACTTCACTTCACTTGCATGTATTTGGACTGTGGAATACTGTAAATGGGTGGGGTATTCCAATGGGGCTGAATAGTTTAGCCGTGTAAGACCATGATTAATTTTATTTACAAAAACAGGAAGCTCACAAAACACATAAAAATGTGTCACACACCATGCTTTTTAATGACATTTGTAGCAATAAAAGGAAGTTGTGCAAGTTAAACTAAATCAGCTACTGCCCCACCAAAATGTGGGCTTCACGTTTTTAAAGACTTCTGGCCTAGTTGTCTTAGGTCTTACCTTTTTGAACCCATACTGCATTTTTTTTTTTTTTTTTTTTTTTTTTTTTTTGCACAATTTATTTTCCATTCTCCATGTTTTCCCATTACTAAGCAGACATTCAGACTGAAATCAATTCTGAATGTTCTGAATTCAATTCTGAGTTAATACAATGCAGGTGGCTGTATTGCATTGAGTCCAACATGGTCCTTTTTCCTTATGACAGTACTCATGGTCTCCACTATTGTACAGATTTTGCATCAGATTTTGCATTTATTTGAATCATAGCAAATGAAAGCATGTGGAAGTATTTGCTGACCATCAACAGCCAGCTTATAACACCAAGCTCCAAGCTTGAGAGCTGAAACTCTCCCAAGTCTGAGCAAAACTCTGGCGGTTTGTAGAAGTGCTGATGGCTAACTAGCCAGCTGAGAGAACACATGTAAATAAGACAAATGTGGAGTTAATGTTCTGCTCTTCTTATGGCAGAGCTGACTGTGTTAGTGTCAGAAAGAGTCAGATCATCAAATCAGATCATGAAGATACTGATCAGTGTGACTGTCTGAATCTCACTAGCTGACACAGGATCCACCTTAGTTGTCCTTTGCAGTCTCTCTTAAGGTTCTCTCTTGTGTTTGACTCTCCTGTAACGCACACTTGAAAGTTTAGGGTCCGTTTTCCTTTATCTTAGAATTAGTCAACTTTTTATAGTAAAGTCAATTGCACCATCTTCTGGACAAACAAGTACATAGATTACAGTTTTGTAAAATCACTTGTCATAGCTTATTATTATAGATTATTAAAAAAAAAAATCATAGACAACTATAAAAAAGTTACAACCTGCCATAGATTGACTGAAACAAGAGGTGGAGAAGTACAGGAGAAACCTGTAAGATTGGGCACAGAACTGGTAGAAGGGATCCTTGTGCTTGTGTGCACCAAGCCTTGTTGGTCAGGAATGTCATATCCACGCCCCTGAATCTATCTTTGACCAAGGGTTCGGGTTAGGGAAACTGGTGAGTCGTCTGCTAAAAGAGTTTGTCAATCAGGTTGAAGCCTGCTCGTGATGTGAGATGGAATGAAGCATGGAGATTTAACTTTGCCATTCAAAGATAATGTTTGTTTTGCTTTTACAATGTTGCTTTCACAGGCCTCCATAAGCAACCATAATGTCCTTACTTCATAATCTCTCAAATTTAATTACGAACATGGTTGTAAAACTTTCATGATCCAGCTTTTTTTTCGGTTGTTTCTGTGACAGGTATGTTACAAAATCTACCAGTAAAGCATTTACAGAAACAACACTGGTGTCTGACTGTATTTAATATAATGCAGGGACTGTTTATTCATCCATAATTGGATGAGAATTAATTTACTGTACTTCAGTGAGACAGGAAACACCAAAGATCATCATAAGTGAAAACCAGTGTGTTTTTCATTCAAGGCTGCTGTTGGTCTGAACATGGCCTCAGAACTCAGGGATAGAGTGACAGATATGCGTAATTCATCTCCTCCGAGTGTGTCAGGGAGGATTTCGTGGGCGTTAAATCATCATTATCATCATTGCTTCATCTATTTTTTATCACTTGCAAAAATATTTAGTAGTGTTAGCTGTTAAAGAAGGTTTACTTCCAGTCATGACCTGCTACTACAGAATCATGGCTGTGATGTGTGTATTGGAAGTTTGTCTTAATTTACCAATTGCTTGGATTTAACCAATCAGTTAATCATGGTAAAAGCTTAGTTGTGCAGTCCACACATATGTATATGTTTACTATATTGATTTCCCCAGTAGAAAGTAAGGATTGCACAATTTCTTTGAAAGGTTTTAACTTCTATATTAATAATGATTTAGTGATTTGTGCACAGTTTAACATTAAACCATTACAATTAACATTTAAATGAAAATGTTTTGGACTCATAAATATGAAGATTTACTTTGGCTCAAGTGAGTGCTGCAGCTGTCATCAGTGTCTCACATCACTGGTCATTTCTGCATGAAACTAATGCCCCTCAGTGGTAACAATATAAACTGCGACTCTAGAATATTGGAGTAGAGATTAAGTCTGCCTGTAGTACTGGTTGAACAGCAGCAGAGGGTGAACATCTTTATGTTATGCACTCAGATGCAAGGGCAGTGCTACACTTTATCTGCAGCATGTGCCCTATAAACTCTTCATAATGTAAATGAATAGCACACATACAGCACTGATGTCTATCATTGACTATAGGCTACTATATTGTGTAATATGTGCAGTCCTGGAAGATGCATTAAAATCCTTTAATTACAAAAAAATAGTACCACTGCAATGTAAAAAATAACCCCTTTAGAATATAAATAAATAAATAAATAAATAAATAAATAAATAAATAAATGTATTATTATTGCTGACTCATCATTATCTTAGCAGCTTTTCACCATCATATCTGGCTATGGTTGAGCTAATTTACCATACCTTATACATTGTTTTTCTATAAAATGAACTGTATTTTATGTTTTGTGTCATGTTATGTCATGTTATATTAAGTATGTAAATCCCTATTTGCTTGAATAAAAAATACAATATTTTCACTGAAATGTAATGAAATACAAGTAAATAGTACATAGTAAATATTGGTCGTATGAGAATACGTGTGAAAAGTGTTCACAGGAAGTTTGGAGTCATTTATTTACTGTAAGGCAGATCTTCTTTCATTTGCTGAGAAAAACCATTTTTACTGAGTAAATTGAAAACATTTTTTCTCATTTCTTAGTAACTACTCACACTTTTGTTTAACGTATGTGTGTAAACTTCCATCCTGATAAGAGCCTCATAAGAAAATGACAGTTTGTTGACAAAAGTGCTTAAAATTGAATTTAATCACAATTAAAGTATTGAACAATTACTAATTAACTAATAACTCTGCGTAAATTCTCTCAGACCAGCCAAAATGAAATAAACTGACTTTTTGCTTCTTGTGTTGTGGAAACAGTTAAGTTCTGATGAAGAATCATTTGTGCAGTAAAAAGGTGCAAATGTGGACTCTGAAGGGACGCTTCAGCTACGACATGATTAATCCAACAAATTTACAGATAAAGTTTGCTTCTTGCGATCAACTTTAATAACTGTCGTTCATCATTTAGTATATCACTCAATTCACTTGCATCATAAATAGAGATCAGAGTGAGAAAAGGTCCAGGTGGTGGGGATACTTTTTATATACACTTGTATCAGCCTTTTGGTACTTTTGGACGCAAAAGCAACACCCCCAGCTACTGCACACTGGCATTCTGCAACCTGCAAACATCTACAGATAAACATACTGTGTTAATATATTCTGTCAGCGGACGGTGAGCTTTGCAACAAGTTTGTGAAGCCACAGTATCAAATTTCTATCTAACCATCAACAAACACGATCACAAACATGCTGTTAGTGAGATTGTGTGGGTGAGGTGAGTGTTGTTAGTGTGAACCCTCACTCTTATCTCATCACTTGATCATTTGTGTTCTTTCCACATAAACAGTTTCATTTATTTTTAAAAGACATTATTGAATTGTTGTTTGCACAGCACATACTGATAGATTTAAGCGTGTGAAGCTCACTATTAAGCTGAATATGCTGAGACATAGTTTACTCAGGCCAAACACATGCCCTCTCATATGCACCTGCAGGAAATGTACCGTTTCTGTTTATCCTATCTTATCTCACCTACATATGGTAGGCCTGAAGTCTGGGCTCCAGCTTGCTGTGTGGTGACAGTGCTAAACACATTTGATTCATTGTTAGAATTTCAGTAATAATGGTTAAAGATGGTAAAGAAAAGGCAGTCATATCCTCATTTTCAGTTCCTGATTAATCAAGCTTAGAAAAACACCGTATGCCTTATGTGCCATAAGATGGTGTCCTCTGTTAGACCATTTCAAACCCTATTGCCCAGTTTGGAGTCTTGTGGCAACTAGAGTAAGAGTTTAGCCACGCTAGTGGCTCTGTGAGGTTGTACAAAGCAGCTGAGGTGTTTTGAGCTGCGTGCTAACATCAGTGCGCTGATATTGTGAAAATGACAATGCTAGGGTAACTCTTAACTTGCTCTTAATTGTACCACACAGACGTGTGCACACACATCTATGCACTTATGCATGCAACTTAGGTGTTTTTGTCAGGATGGAAGATAATTATTTCAGCGCACCTACTGCACTGAGCACAATTTTGAACACCATGGACACTTTGAAGGCAGCATTTTTGTTGCCAGGTACTTTATGAAGGAGTAAAGTGGAGGTCTTTAGAAAAGATGGACGTTCTTTTCGGCATGATAGCTTACTGTTCTGTCACAATGAGTCGCATGCTAGTGACAAAAACCCACTGATTGACACATATAAAGACAAATCATTGTTCAGACGTGTAGTGCACTGTTTACATTTGAGTGTATATAGTATAGTACATGATAAACCTCTTTGTAAGCACTGATAACAAGTAAAGTATTCTAATTATTATTTTAACTGTGCTGAAAACCAGACTTTTTAGTAGTACATGTCTAAAACCAGGAAGTTTTGGACAAAATGATGATGGCGCTTGAGTTACAGTCAGGGGTGGACTGGCCATCTGTGTGATCTGGAGAATCACAGAACGGCCGGTACTCTAGGACGGCCGGCGGCCCACCATCAAGGGTGGACTGGCCTACGGGGGTACCGGGAGTTTCCCTGGTGGGTCAGTGAGCCTGGTATGGCTTGGTGCTGCAAGTGACGTGCTGACGTTACGTCATTTAGGCTAGTTTGGCTGTAGAACATCAGTATTGTGTATGGACCAGGGCCAGACAGTACTCAGTGGCATTAGCCAACATTGACAGCATCCGCCACCACTATCCGCTGCCCTGGCCCAAGTGGGCCAGTCAGGTACTAAATTCCTGGGCCACTTTTTTACCCCAGTCCACCCCTGGTTACAGGGTAATCAAAGTTCATGCTGAGAACATGGAATGTGTGTATCAGAGGTATTGGCATTACACAGGATGTTGTTTACTAAGGCATTTCATTGAAAACCACAAATACACTAGGACTTAAGGCACTATAGTGGCACTTAAAATTATGAAGTCATATGGATTCATCATCTGTCGACTCTGAATGTATGTACAAAATTTCATGCAGTTCCATTAAATAAGTAACAAGATATTTCAGACAGAGTGGCATTGCAATCCATAGGACTGATAGCATGGCTAAAAATCGATTTTTTGTCTCTGTAAAATTTCATGTAACACATATTTACAGGTCCAGATTCTGAACCTTAGATGTTATGAGGTTGAGGGTTTGGCTCTATGAAGGCAAAACTATGTTTGACAGAAAAATGTCACTGCAGATGCATCCTGGTGCTTCGCTTAAATTAGTCAAATAGTATTCAAGTTGTCCATTTGTCTGGGACTCATTTTGACAGAAAAAAAATGTTGCTTTCATCTATATTACTGCAGAGTAATGAAATGGTAAAATCTATTTTATTTTGAGTGGACTACAGTACGTCGACTTCTCTTTACATTTCTTACATTTCTTCATCCAAATGTTTTAACCAGCCTCCTTGAGCGACATTCTCTATGATATTCTTGCATTTCTGAGGCATACAGTATTAATGTGTCATATAGTAGTAGTAAAGTAAGTAAGTGTTAAAGATTAAACATGCTAGTTAGTGTAGATTAGACAGTAAAGACTCCACCTCCAGAACATTCAACTACAATATAAGTCAGACTTTGAAAGCCACTGACCAGGCGCTGCTGTCCACAGTCAAGGCAAGGTAAGTCACCCGAGTCCTTTCTTCTCTGTTACCAGCAGTTTACATTAAATATTTTTTTTGTAGCAGTACATTTAAAGTTTGCATCATTTAAATGTTTTCATGTTTGATGCCTTTTACCTTCTGTTACTTTTCATTTCTTCCAAACAGATGGCAAGGCTGTGGCATTTCATGCTCCTGTGCTGGGCATGGAGTCCTCTGTGTCAGCCATCCAGTTTGCGCTTCATTGGTACCCCACAGGAGTGTAAAAATGCTCACTTTGTCCCTGGTTACAATCTGGGTGGAGAAGGCTTTGACATCGTCACAATGGAGCGGAAAGGTGCCTATGTCATCGACACTGAAACATGGAGTCTTGGTAATAACACTTGCCGGCTCTACAAAAACAGCTACATGAATGGCGACAAGCAGAAGATCCCAGTTTCTGTGGTGGACTGGAGAACCCTCCCCAAGTGCAGTTTAAAGGTCTCCAGTACACAGTATGATTCTGTTGAAACGCTTGTCAATGACTCCACATCATCAGTGTCCAACGATTGGAAACTTGGCCTTGAAATCCCTGTAGACCCCTCTGCCACTGTTGGGGTTGGCTTAGGAGGTTCCCACTCCAAAGACGCTACCTTTGGCATGCAAAAGTCAAAACAAGATCGCTACAACTTCTTTCGCCATTCTGTCTTCTGTAGCTTCTACCGGTGAGTTTGGAGACAGTTATTTGTCTTTGCAACATTTAATTTTAGCTTATCTGATGCCTCAGTGCTGTAGTTAGTGTGCTGATAAATAAATGTGAAGATGTGCTGTATCTGATAAATAATGAATAGCAACTGTAACCTCTGAATGAAACAATATTGTTATTTGTTGTAACTTGTTTTATCCCTGTGCTTCACAGCTACAGACTGGCAACAAACCCTCCATTGAGTCATGAGTTTGAATCAGCAGTGAACTCTCTTCCTTCATACTCAAGTAAAACAGCGCTCTCATATCGCAATCTGATCGACACATATGGTACACATTACATCACACAAGTGTCTCTGGGAGGAGAAATAAAAGCAATCACATCTGTCAGGACCTGTTTGGCATCCATGAGTGGACTGTCTGCAACAGAAGTCAATGACTGTTTGTCTGTCGAGGCCTCTGCTAGCTTTGCAAACAGTGCTAGCATTGATGCCATGTACAAACACTGTCAGGCAAAGAAGAAGAAGTTAAACTCTCACCAAAGTTTCAGCAGCACATTTAATGAACGTACTACAGAGGTCATTGGTGGAAACATCAACGGTGGTGATATTCTCTTTGAAGCACAATCAAACCCCTCCGTCTATAACAGCTGGCTCGAGTCACTGAAGAACACACCTGATGTGGTCGGATACAACTTAAAGCCCCTCCACATGATTTTGCCAAGTGGTCATCCTGCCATGGCCGGACTGAAGCAAGAGGTGGAGAAGTACATCAAGAAAAATGCGGTGTTGAAAAAATGCTCAGAAACCTGTAAGATTGGGCACAGATCCAGCAAAAGGGATCCTTGTGCTTGTGTTTGTGACAGTTCTCAGAATATCAAGTCAAACTGTTGTCCTGCTGGGAAAGGTCTTGCAACGTTAAAGGTCTTTAAGCTCTATGCCCAAGGTCTGTATGGTGACAGGTGGACTGAGACAGATGGTTCAGTCGAGGTAACTTATGGTGATCAGATAAAGCGCACTGGTATCATAAGTAACAATGACAATCCTAGATGGCAAGAGGCATTTGAATTTGGGCCTATAACCATCAACATGAAAAACAAACTTACGTTCAGGGTTTATGATGAGGATACTTACTGGAACAGTGATCTACTTGGCGAGTGTTCATTTAACCTGCGTAGTGGGAAGGTGACAGACAGCTGCATGTTCGATTATGGAACCTTCTTCTTTTCGTACATAGTAGAGTGTGCACCAAGTCTCAGTGGTGACCAATGTCAGGAGTACATACCATCCCCCATGAGTCCCTCTTTGGCCAAGATCTTCTATACCAGAAATGGTGTCCTTGTTGGGGAGATGGAGAAGCAGTATGATAAATCAGTCAGTCAGTCAGGTGAAGGTCAACTGTTGAAATGAGATGGGATGAAGAAAGAATAAGGATTTGATCTGATGATGATCTCACATGTAGTTAATAGCATCTTTTGCACTGCTGCTCTTATCTTTCTTTGTTTTTTGTTTGCAGAAAATAATTACATATGTTGTCAATTTCTTAAATTGAATCCAAAATGTTTTTGTGAGAAACTGTTTGATAATCTACCTTTTCTTCTGCTTCTTTCTTGCTAGTTACAAAATCTGCCAATAAAGCATCAACAAAGACAACACAGGTGTCTCATTTCATGTTTTCTGCGTAATTATATGGTTTATGTCTAACATTGAAATGCATACTCATAAATGCATAAATACATATAGACTGTACAAACCAACCACCCAAAATAGTCAAATATCTAACCAATAAAAATAATTTTGTTATAATATTATACTTACCATAACAATATGATTAACATAACCATTTCTCATTCTGGAAACATTTTTCACTGTTTGCACTATAGATATAACAGTACATTACTTACTTGAACTTTACTCATGTGGACTGATTCTTGCATTAATCTTGCATTAAATTAAATAAAAAGTCTATTGAAAAAAATATATAGTTATAATATATATGGTTATAATTAAAGGGAAATCACCTTCCCTTTAATCACCATATAGTATAAAACAAGTCACAGAGTTTGGCAAAATTTTCATATTTCGTCCTCCAAATAAGTATTAAAGAGATGTAATTGTAGTAAGGGCTAAATCAGATCCTAATCAGCAGTTTAATGCAATGACACACACACACACACACACACACACACACACACACAATACATATACAATACATATACAATGCACATAAATAATAATAATATAAATAAATCTATATGATGCACACATTTTTAAAAAACAAATCAAAATATATTTTATATTTCATATTTTCAAATTCTCATGAGGTGAATGAGAAGGGGTGT
>JAATJX010001214.1:0-12810 GCA_028641955.1 Protonibea diacanthus | reverse complement strand
ATCTCCCCCTGTCCAGCTAGGAGATTCTGTAAAAAACTGATTATTTTAAACATGAGGCTGGACAGGATTTGATGGAAAGCTGGTGATAAAAAGGCAACATAGAAAATGGATGAAAGGCATAGAAAATAGATGCAGATCAGCAGTGGAGGCAAATCCCTCCTGTGTCCATCTAAATGAGTCCAAAGGGGACCAAACAAAATGGCCTCCCGTTGCCCATTTACAATTCAAGTAAGCCCCATCACACAGCATGTTATTAAAACGGTTAAAATATCCTGCGTTGTGTCAATAACGCTACATTAGCGGCTATAAAAGAAGGAGCGCAAAGACGGGACTGACATGAGAGAAATAATTCAATGAGGAGAGGAAGTGTCTAAAGGAAAAAAGTTAACTTTCTCTTATTTTCCCTTTGTTTGCCTGAGGAAGGATGTTAGTGGAAGAGAGAGGAAAACTCAGGCAATGCTTGAGCTCCTTCATCCTGCTTATTACAGTGCCGCCTTGGCTCTCTGTCCTCAAGCCTTTCTGCGCCTCACTATTTTAACTACACCTGTCATTTGCGGTCCAGTCATTTTACCTCTCTGCTCGGCTTTCTTTCGCCGCTTACAGGGACTGTTAACTGGGCCTGTCTGTCATGCTGGCTGGGGCTGGATCTGGGGCTGAGGTGGGGGCAGATTTAGGCTCGGGTGAATGGTGAGAGTGGGGCAGGCGAGGGCGGGAGTGATTTTGGAAGGGAGGGTTGTAATGAGCTTGCGGCAATGCAGGGCTATAGGAACACTGCATGGTTCTTCCCTCCACTGTGGCATCCATCTTAACAGCTGCAGAGACGGAGGAAGAGGAGAGAAGGAAAGGGAAGGAGAGGAAAAAGATGCAGTGACACAAAACAGATGTGGTGGATTCCATATTTCTCTCTCCCTCATCGCCCTTTAAATCTTTTTGTCTGGTTCACTCTTATTCACTTTCTCTCGGTTTCAATCATTTTCTGGCTTCTTCTCGTGTATCATGTAAAATACTATGGATTTAGGTAGTACTTTACATTAATGCATCATGCTGACTGACTGATGGGGAGTATATGTCTGTATATTATCTCGATGGAAGAAATCAGAATGCTGGGAGCATAAGCTTCAATCAGTATATTTAAAATAGTTGTGTGCTTGGGTTTTCCAGGTTTACAAGTACCGGTAGATATGGGCACAAGGTAAAAATTAAAGAAACGTGTCATATTATGAAAGAAAACGTGATGACCTATGTACGACAGCCAAGCCAACATCAATTTATGTGGGACCAAAGCTCTTCTCAACATGAATTACTGCTTCCTGCAATATTTATGCCTGAGAGTCAGCTATTTTGTGGGTGTCGTTACTTTGAGAGTTTTTAATTACATGCACTTTAAGGTTTCCCACAGAGAGACTTTAATTAATCAACAGAAAATTAGCATGCACAACAAGAAACATAACCCCTTAGCAAAATGCAGCAGAGTAAATATAGAATAATACAGCCATCAGCACAATCCCAAGAAACAAATATGTTTGTGTCTATATTCAGATATGTTAATGGTTAGGATTTAAAGATTAACAACTATTATGCACTGTGGTACACCCTGCACATTGCACCTATAAACACTGCAATCGTTTATTGAACTTGGGGACAACAATGTTGGCAAGCCAAGCAAAACACAGACAACCACACACACAAACAAATATACAGTAAATGCACAGATAAAAAAAAAATAAAACCTATATTTAAAAAAAAGGTTCTATTGACTGAAATGCAGTGCCACCTGCTATACTAACCTGCACTCAAAAATAGAACATAGCAAGAGAAATGGAGAAGGAGAGAGCCACTCGTTAGCTTTGAACCTTCCCCCAACACTGAAGAGTGGATAAACAGAGAGCCAAGTGGCGGCGCGTCTGTTTCTTCACTGCCAGCTACCTTGCTGGTGTTGCTTTATTATTTCATTAAGTGTAAATCCTGTCAGTGCCATACCAACCCCAGCCTGGTCCAGTCCTGCCACTCCACCCTCAGCAGGTTAAATTATAATTTAATTATCAAGCCTTAGCTGCATAAGCTGCTTGGGAGCATTGGCCCCCAAGAATAATTTGAAAAGATGGTGTCCCCCCTCATCCTTGTGCGCCTGATCCACCAGACCTGAGCCCCCTGGAGGCCCACTTCAATATCCCACCTAATTATCTCCCTCAAATCAGGCACCTATAACAGAAAAATATCAGTAATTAAGTTGGCAGGGAGGGGAAAAAAAAGCCTTATTGTTTGAGGTTTTTTTTTTTTTTTTTATAGGACCTTTTTCTCTTGAAGAGCTGGGTAAGAGTTGTAGGTGTGCCCTAAGGAGATGTTTCTTCAAGCTATTTCTATCACAGACTTTACTGTATCTGCAGTGCAGCAGTGTTACTTTATCAAGGCCCTCTAAGCACACTATAACATCCTCTAACATTGGAGCTTATTCTTGGAGAGCTGTGTCACAACATGACAGCTCAGCAAATTGTAATCAACCGGATTTACTGCATTTGTGCACACATTTTGGCCAAAAATGTAAAGTTTATTTTTGAATGAATACAATGAAAACTGCCCTGTCAGAGAAAACTACAGTACAGTTACTTCTCTTACCTTCCCCTTTTTACACTTGTTTCTGAAAATGCTGCACAATCCAGTAGGTAAAGCACCTTTTTTCACACGTCTCTATGCTTCTTTTTAAGATGTTGATGTAGGTTATGCAAATTATTTGCTTGATTTCATCCAAACAGGCTCACCCTTGTGTGTGTAAACTCGGACTGCAGTTTTTACATTGCATAAATAAGTTGTTATTAATGACTTGTTTTTATCATAACATTTGGCGAGATGGTCACAGCTGGCAAGCTGTGTAACTACCACTGAACCACGGCCGTTTAAACTTAAGCAGCAGCACAATACAAGCACTTCCCTCACCCCAGTATCAGAGACAGACATCGTATCTACATGTGTAATAAAGTGATGCGGGGGGAAAAATGCTCAGTGAATCTGCGGCAGTGATGTTGTGTCAAACTCTTAGATGCAAGAAAAACAAACCTGTAAATCAGATTTGACAGTCATTGAGAGGGACAGTGACAACTATGTTTTATTGTGTTGCAAACACAGAAGAAATATCTTTTCATATGAACTTCCTTTGTCTGCATTTATTTGAATGTAAATACAACTCAGCTAGTACTGGTTTATTATTCCTTGTCAGATGATCTCTCACCATGGATGAATCATTTATGAGGGGATTTATTTTCAAAGAGAAATAAAATCATAAACTCCTATGGCACAGGTTGTAAAAACACTATGTAATTATTTCTGTCCCAGAATAATGGTGTAATTTTCTTTGTGCTAATTTGACACCACAAAATTGGGAATTCTATCCAAAAGAAGACATTATACTAGACTGCAGGGAAATGTAATTTGAAGAAATAAGGGATCTAATATGGTTTATAATACCACTGAAAAGCAGAAAGTACTAATTTGCTATTCATACTGCTTTCATAACATAACTACAGTTTAGTTTAACTCAACCATGGCAGAGTGTAAAGCTCTGTTAAAAACCCTCTCCACATGAAAGGGCCCCTTTTAACACTGATTTTTTTTTTCCTTGTGAGACAAAGATAAGTAAATACAGAGGAGATAATGAATAGACTGGAAAATGAGCGTTGCCGCTCTGCACTGTTCAATCTTGGGGACAATTGCAGCGTTTTGGGAAAAATTGCTTGCAACCCCCCCGAACACCCCACCTCTACCGCATGCCCATCACACGCAGATGTACACACCTCCAACACACACGCATGCACACACTCACACACACACGTACACTCATCTCACCCCCTCTCATCCTATAATCCTCTGGCAAAGCCCTCTCTGTCCATGCGGACCCCCCACCCAGCGGGACCCTGCCAAGGCAAATTAGAGAGAGGGGAGGGGGCTTTTGTTTCGAAGCACTCTGTGAAAAGAAAAAAAAAAATCAAAATCATTTCTTGAGCTGGAGCAATTTGACATGCTGTGATAACTGCTCTGTCAGAAACTTCTTTGACATCTCTGAAAGAGAAGATTTTCCACCACAAAACCAGTGCTCCATTTAAAAACAGTCTTCAAAAGAGCCACAAACTCATTAGGCTGTTTAATTACGCCCTGTTCGTGTCTCTCGCCGTCTATCTCTCATTTCTGTCAAAACAGAAGTAAAAACTAACTGGGCTCATCAGAAGTAGTCCTGCTCTCATCAGAGCTTTCTATTTCACCCCCTTTTTTTTCCACACAACCTCCTCTTGGCACAATATCTCATCTGCCTTTTCCCTTGTCCCTTCCCTTTTGTACCTGGCGTTATTTTGTTCCATGAAGAACAATCTCTCCTCTTCCCACCTTCCGCTCAATCATTCTCTCCTTTGTATTTTCCTTCAGACCAATAAGCTAGGTTGTTGTCTTGCTGTTATCATCAGCCCTTTGTATAGATGGCCCACTTGTGTTCTTTGGGAAGTGATGTTGTTTGACCACAGTTCACTTGCTACCTTTCCCCTGCTTGCCAACAGTTACTTCGGGAGCCAGAGTCAGCCACTACTGGATGCACAATCACTGAGCAACAACACATAAGCAATCAGATTCACTGACAGAAAGAAAATGTCCTGTTTATCTCTTGGAGTGCCTTGGCAGATGAAGAAAATGGATTCTACCTGCAAATAAGAACTATAGTTTGTGTGTGGTAATGTCTTCACAAGCACATGTGTAAAGGTGAAGAGATGCAGAGGAGGTTTACTGGCAGAAAACTCATCGATGTAACCAGGACATTGCCTTAACAGCATTTTGCAAGTTCATCAGAGCATTGAGTAGAAAGATATTTTCACTCCCAAATTATTATGTTCTGCTGTGTGTCTTGTCAGCTTGGTCTAAGTACAGTCCCTACACATCATTGTATAGAAGTGAATAGATACATTAGCTGTGTCCCAATTCAGGGGCTGCATCCTTCGAAGCACACGCGGCGTTGATTACGTCACAACGCCGCGTGAAGGCTGTCCCAATTTGAAGGCTCCTTCAAATGCAGCCTTCAAATGCGACCTTCTTTTCCCTCTTTTTGGAGGATGCACCGCAACTATCCTTCGCGGCCTCTCATATCCCAAGATCCTTTGCGGGCCACTGTTCACTGCCGGGAAAAATACAATGGCGACACCAAGCAGTGATGAATTTACATTTAAATGTAAGTATTGGGTTTTTATATTTAATTACTTTTACTTATTTCTACTTATACTTTTACTAATTGCTTATGTTTTATTACGTTTTCTCAACTGACGACTAACTGACAGGCAACGGCTACATTACAAAGCACCAACTGACGGCAGTTGACGCAGCTGGTGACGCAACCAGGAAATGCTTCGAAGGCTTGACAGTCTCATTCAACAACGGTTGATGCGGCCTTCGAAGGTCCCTCAGAAGGAGTCGCCTTCAAAGGCCGCGAAGGTCATGTCCTTCGAAGCATGCATCCCCTGAATTGGGACACATCTAGTATTGTACTGGCGGATGTTCTGACATATGTTTTACAAATCATTAAGGATTTCAGAACTAAGAGTCACTTGAAGCATTGCTCCACACTGACTAAACAGTAAAGTATAGTACACTGACATTGTATGGATACCGACACTATGGCTTCAATAATGAACATGTAATAACATTTCTAGCAATGTCACCAAAAATTGAACATCACAAGGTTCGTTGAGATAGATGATAGATGGTAGGGGTGTTAGACTAGATTAGACAGCATTAGATCGCACAGGTGTACCTAATAAAGTAAATGTAGATGTATACATTATCTCCACAATGACCATCTAAATACATGAATATTTAATATTTATTGCGGTCTGTTGCTGTATGTTTGTAGTTGTACAGTACTCAGTCCCTGGAGATTTGATTTCCCTTTTGTTCACTGTTGAGCAAAATCTGTATTTTCCAATGGGCCTGTCATTGCTTTCATGGAATAACAGTGTCCTTGCAGCCAGATATCTCCATCCTTTAAACAACAACGCTCTGTCATCTTTTCAAGACTTGAGGACTAAACAGGAAATTTGACTTTTGCAGATCCAATTACAGTGGCTTTGCCTCACCTCTTGTTGTTCTAGTGTGCAGAAACCATGTAAACAGAGCTTTACATCTCACTCTGCCCTTTTCAAACAGGGATGTCAATGATTATTCTTATCTGAAAGAGAAACGCTCCCTCAAAAACAGAAAGTCTCAAAGATATTTGGTATACAGTGTTTGCAATAACCTCTTCAGCATCAGTTGTGTCTTTGAAAACACTCAATATCTAAATCATGGTGTCACTCAATACATTTCTCCCACCCTTTGAGATCAATGTATTTTACATTCTTCATCCCTGTCTGCCAATATCAATGATGGAAGAATATCAATAATGACAGCTACATTTGTATCTGTATCATTTCGGCACTGGAATCTATTCCTCTCCTGCCCTCTACTCCCTCTTCACCCGCCAGCAGCTACACAGCTCATGTTCAGCCAGGCGCGCACAGGATATTAGCTTCTCTACCAGCAAATTTGCTTTTCACATCTATTTCTTTCTTCTTCTAACCAGTTCTTGGATGGCTTGTTATTGAGCTTAGTGTCCACAAATGCCATTGATCCAAGCCACAACTGGGATCCATACTCGGGCACTTTAACACTCTCTCAGCGTGTTAGTAATACTAATCCTGCTCCTCCGGCAGGCCTATTGATTTTATAGATTTCTCCCAAAGTTGTGATAATGATATATCATTGTTAAATTTGGTAGAACAAACTGCTTTGCCAATCTATCAATGAACACAGAGCCTTTGATTCAAAGATGGCCTACAAGTCCAGTACCATACATTTTACAGTTTAGATATCACTGTCTATCTTTCTCTCTAACATTTGCAGAAACGGAGGCAATCAATTAAATACAAGCATACACACACACACATACAGACGGACTGTACAAACAAAACCATATAAAGACAAAATCTTGGGCCGCCTAAATGTAGGATGCAATCATGCAATCTACACACTGGCTTTATCAGGGAGGCCCCCCTGTAGGGTGCCAAATGTGATAGGTGGCACATGGCCTAAAGTACCTCCAAAACACACAAATTACCTTGACAGGAACAGACCTGCAGAAGGGAACTGCAGAGAAAAATGAGAAGAAAAATGTTTACAGTAAAAGCATGCTCATATTATAGTTGATGAAACATTGGAGAGTGGGGAACAGGGAGCAGTGCAGGCAGAGGTGAAAGATAGGGCTGGGAAGGCTGTGGGGCTGAGAGGGGGGGTGGGGTGGCAGAGGGATGAGCAGGGGGAATAGTGAGGCCTGGAGAGAGAACTAATGGGCAACACGGCAACAGTTCAAACCGGAGGCGCAGCGAGGCAGCAGTGGCCTGACACAGCTGAAGGCCTCAGAGGAGTGCCAGGCCTATTAGAGCAAGATAAGGGCCTGTTTGGAGAAAGCATCCTCTCAATGGTGCACTGGGCAACAACACAGGCATGGGCATCAATTAAAGACAGAAAATATGACGTGGAAGTAGGAGCGCATTAAATAAAAACAACAAACTGCCAGAGCTCCTGCCCTTCCCTCTGAAGGACTGGGAATGGGCAGGGAGCATCAGTGCTGAAATATGGTCGATTTATTCTCCACAGCATTGTCGAGGTGGGGGAAGTTTATGATGAGGTGCAATGTAAAGGGTAGAAAAGAAATGAGTCTGGATGCCTTCTGGACACAGAGCTGCACACGCAGATGAAAGATGAGAGACATGGAGACTCACCTAAAAAAACTCAACCACAATCTTTACAAGAAAAAAAATCCTGCCAGTAGATGACTGCTATGATAACTAATTTAGCTTTAATTTAACTTCCACTCCTTCCCTTTAAGCCTACAGGCAGGATGTGATGCCCGACTGCAGTGGCCTAGATTCTTTACGGACATGGAAACAGCCATCACATCATTTGACCCGCTTGAAAAACTAAACTGAATTAGAGAAATTACACACTAATTGGTGGCAAATCTTCTAAATGATCCTCTCGCTATCACAAAATTGTTATTCGCTGACTAAAGAGGTCAGGCCCTTCCAACACCCACAGGGTTTTTTACATCGTCAGTCCAGTAGTGTCCTCGCAAGGTGCCTGTCGACTGCCCTCTGGAAGGAGGTGTGGGTGGCAGACGGCCTTCATGAAGCAGCAGTAAACAACAATGAGCCGAACTGACACATGCTGCTGATGAAGGGGGAAAACAGTGAGATTCTCCTGTTTTTGTTTAGAATAGTATGTGCAAGAGTATGTAGACTTTTCCTTTGGTTCGGGCTGGGTTAATGTGATTTCTGTTCCGCTTGTCGGTTCCAGAGACCCAGCTTTGTGAGCAGTGGTCAGGTGAAGCCTGGACTCAGCCCCCTATGGCCATTAGTGTGGAAAGAAGACAACCAAATAAGCAGAGAAAAGCTTGATGTGCACAGGTCACTGCACAACCAGCAGTCAAAAAGCATCTCACCCTGGAGATTGTTAAAGCGATAACATGCAGTGGGAATCTGAGGACCTTAATTACTGGTCACTCTCACTTAGGAGATATTACTCAGATTCTGGGTGAATTCATGCTGGCCACTGAAGGCAGTAGCAACATAGGCGCCTGAGCAGTCGAGCAAGCAGAGCAGCTGCGCCCCCACTATTATATTTGGGGCAGCTAACGTGTGTTTGCATCCCCCATTTTCTGATCTTAACAACTTTTAGCTATTTTTTTTTAACATTTGATCTAGTTTGGACCAATACTAGTTCTATCTAGCTGTTTCACACATAGTTTGTGAAATAAAATTACATTTCCCATCAATAAAATAAAAAAATAGTGTTTTACTAGAAGGTAGGTGCTCTCTTGCCAGCACCAAACAGGAAACACAAAACCAAGTAGCTACTTTGTAACAGTTAAAATGTTCTCCTCAAGTACAAGTAGTAGTTTGGCATAGGATTTTCACAAGAGGCTGCAGGGAGTTTTAGTTTTATTCAAACTAATTAGACTAATATAAATATTTTTTTAATATTTTGGCGTTAAGCGCTGTTAGTTATTGGTTTGATTAATGGTTTAATAATGTGTGCGTTGATTACCAACGGCGGCTGATCAATTAATTATCAGTTAATTGTACTCCAACAACAGTATGCTTTTTAAGCCACATTAACATTTATTCACCCAGAAAAAAAGGCTCATATTTCTCTGTATAATTTGACCTCCTCTTTCTGTCAGCTGTGTGTCTGCAGTGTATTTCCTGGTGTTTCACACACGATTTCAGGCCAGTTGAAGTAGTCAAACCTGTGTCTTTTTATTCAAACTAGTTCAGCGTATTCATCGTGTACTGTTCTGAAATACATGCATTATGTACGCTCTGAGATAACATGTCTGTCACTCACTGCTGAAAGTACCTAACACAATAAAACCTAGTATTTTTATACTGTAATATAAACCAAATTTTATAGTGAAAGCACAGCTTTTGGTCATGATTAAAGGCTCTATATTGCAGGAAATGGCACTTTCAGGTGTTAATTAAATGAAAATTTTTCCTGCCATACCTTCCCTTTCCTGTCACTAATCTTGCACCTCCACGTTTAACTATAACTATGTGACCTTGAGTGGCAAAACAGATTTGAGCTTGCCCGGAGAAGAGATGAGGTGACATGACAAAGGGAGATAACGCACAATCTTCAGATTAAATATTATCCATTAACAATTATTTAGCTCTTCAATTTTTGTTTTCCTGCCCTACCCTATATATCTGCACCATTTCCGTTGCATGCTATCTTTGCTCTTTAAAAAGCACTGAGAGTGGAGCCAGAAGTAAATCTTTAAGGATTTGACTTGCAAAAAGCACCTCATATATTGTTTATGAAAAAAAAAGTTCCCCTCCCTTCACCTGCCTCCGAGCATGTTAGTTTTATTTACTTATTTTTAGACTTGCACTAGTTAGGGAGAGGCATACTTGTCTGACTACATCTATACAAATAAAGATAGACTGTGTCCTCATCTGTCATTTCTCATAAGGAGAGTCAAAACTATTCTATTCACGTTAAAGATTCTTGCGTGACATCTTCAATTGAGTCAAAGAAGCAGTATTTTGTACTTTACCCCTAAAGAAAGAACGTAACATGGGGGTAGGATTGAATAAAAAATGCAGAAGGTGCCATCATAACATTGAAATATTATTGGGAAAAAAAGATTTAAAAAAGAATCTGTCATCATGTGTCAACTTGATCTACTCTGTAAAAACCTCCTTTTGTTAAGACCATATGGAAGAAAAGGGGAGAGCGGGAAAATTACCCTTGATAATTGGCATCCTGATCAAGGACAGCCATGGCAGCCGAACAATACAACCTTTAATTTATCAGAACTCATTATGAGCTACTGCTATAATGCCAGAAGATATTAGAATAAATAGTGACAGAGAGCAGGGGAATCAAACACTCTGCTGTTGAATGGCTTTGTTGACTGCATGAACAACTCAGGAGAGTGACAGTGTGTGTGTGTGTGTGTGTGTGTGTGTGGGTGGGTTGGTGTGGATACCTAACTGATGATGGTGAGGCGAGTGTTACGTGCCCGTGTGTGTGGCTAACCTGATCACAGTTCATCCTAATCACGACCTTGACAGATAAACATGACATTGAGCAGAGGAGAATATTAATATATAAGTGTCTGCAGCCTTCGCCTTGCTTTGACAGTGACTGGAAAGGGCACGGGAAGAAGTGAGCTGTCAAAGGGGCAGGGGGACGATATTCCACACCTTAACACATGTGGCTCCTACTGGACGAGCCTGCTCAACTCCTGTGTCCAAGGCAGATAATGGACACCTTACAGCTGAGTCGTCAACTTTAGTGTTTGGAGTTGATGGCGTGGAGCGACAGGAGAAAGCCTCTTTGGCTCTATTATTTATCTGGGCAGGGGCGCTTTTTGAGAGTCAGCAACATGCAATACACTGACCAGAGGAGCAGCCGTCACCACGCAATGTGTGTGTGTTTGTGTGCAAAGGAGATGAGTGTCAGGTGTGTGTGTGTGTTGTGGGGGGGGTAAGTCACTATCACACCATCAGAATCTCAAACCGTGTCAGCCACGGTGTCAGAACACAAACAGTTTTAACACAACTAAGGTGCATTGCTGCATTTGGTCAACACAAGACAACACATAGGTCTCATAACTACGACATTTAATATCGACATCTGTGCCAATATGGGTTTCACTGATTTAGGTGAAGAAATGTGAAGAAAAGTGTTTCCAGGTCATATGTGACTTCACATATGTACTTCAATAAAAAAGTGCCAGTCAAAAGTTTGGACACAGTTTCTCATTCAAAGTTTTTTTAATTATTATTTTATACATTGTAGATTAACACAAAATGAAAACATTCAAACTACAACACATAATGAGTTGTGTTGAGCAAAAATGTAAACAAAGCAAAATCTGTTTTAGATTTTAGATTTCAGAAGAAGCCACCTTTTGCTTTGATGACAGCTTTGTGCACTCTTGGCATTGTCTCGATCAGATTCCTGAGGTAGTCACCTGGAACGCTTGAAGGAGTTCCCATATTAATGAACACTTGTTGGCTGCTTTTCCTTCACTCTGTAGTCCAATTCATTCCAAATCATTTCACTTGGGTTTAAGTTGAGTGATTGTGGAAGCCAAGTCATCTGATGCAGCACTCTATCATTCTCTTTCTTGGTGAAATAGCCCTTACATAGCTTGGAGGTGTAGGTTATTGTCATGTTGAAAAACAAATGATGGTTCCACTAAGCACAAAAAAGTTGGCATGGCATGGAGCTGAAAAATGTTATGGTAGCCATGCTGGTTGAGTGTGCCTTGAATATGAATAAATCACCAACAGTGTTGCCAGCAAAGCATCCCCACACCCTCTCACCTCCTTCTCCATGCTTCATGATGGGAACCACACATGCAGATACCATCCATTCATTTTCTCTGTGTCTCAAAAAGACACGAGAGTTGGAACCATTCCTTGTTTTTCTCTTCTTCTTGTTGGTCTCCCTCAGTAGTGATTTCTATCACCTCTGCAGTAGAGGTAACTTTTGGTCTTCCTTTCCTGTGTGGGGGCAGTCTTTATGAGAACCACATGAAGGTGATTGAGAGAATGTCATGTGCAAATCAAAGCAAACAGTGGCTACTTAGAAGAATCTAAAATATAAAACCTATTTTGCTTTTTGATGTCTTCAATGTTAATCTACAATGTAGAAAGTAACAAAACAAAGAATGAGAAGGTGTGTCCAAAGTTTTGATTATTTTCATTTGGTACTTTTACTTAATTTGATTCTGAAATCAAATTCTTACCCTGAAAACAGTACCTAGACATTGGGTGAACCAGTTATAGTTATGGCTAAGTATCTACTCATCTATCATCAGATGCTAATGGAATCATGTTGGAGAACTGTGTGTGTATGTGCCCCCACACTCTGATGAGCTTCCGCACCAACACATTACTGTAGTTTGTCAAATCTGCTTGTCCCTGACTTTTCTTGGACCAGTCTCATTTTCCCAGTGAAGAAAGCTCCTCCATAGCCGGACAAAATATTCTTTTCTACTAATCTCCTGAAACACCACTGAAACACAGAAATGTTCTGCTGAGCTTCTGTGAAATATCTGTGAAATTAGCGAGAAGTGCTCAAGTCTCTGTGCAGAACCTCTTCTCACCTGGAAAATGAGCCTGTGCGTTTACCATCTGCCGTGATACAGGTAAAATGGACGCCACACGACACGGCAGCTGAAGTGGTAATATACTTCTTGTAAAGGATCAAATTGTCCTCAACACCACC
>JAATJX010001183.1:0-12879 GCA_028641955.1 Protonibea diacanthus | reverse complement strand
AGTTTTTCCTCACTCGAACCGAGGGTCTAAGGACAGAGGGTGTCACTCCCTGTACAGATTGTAAAGCCCTCTGAGGCAAACTGTGTTTTGTGACTTTGGGCTATATAAATAAAATTTGATTTGATTTGATTTGATTTGATTTGATTTGATTATTACTTATACTACATTTGACCTGAGAATACATTCCAAATTATTTTTATGTTCTTGATGTTTTGTTTTGTGTATAACAGATTTTTGTTAAAGTACTGAGATTCAAATACCTCTAAACTACATTTAAGGAAGTAAAATTTAACATTAAATTTCTTTGTTGATTGGAAAATATTGCTATTATAAAGAATCTCGATCATATAATGACATATGCACACAAGTAAAGGAGAAGTGGTTTTAGATTTGTGGACACTGATCAGCTACTGAGTTCTAACCTTTTGTCTTGAAGGAGAAGTTGCAGTGAACACAGTGGTATGGCCGGACATCAGAGTGAGTGCGGATGTGTTTGCGCAGCATGCTAGGCTTCTTGCAGCGGATCCCACATTCCTCACAGATGTATTTACCACGTCCACGCCCACGTACATAAACATACTCTTCATTAGATTTGTATCTGTGGGGTTGCAGTAGAACGAAGAGGGACATATAAAGAGACGTAAAATAAACATGTAAAAACCAGGCAAATAAGATTTCTAATTGTAATACACTATAAAATTAATTAATCAATTTATTAATCGTTTTGAAATCATACCCGCCATCAAATATTTTGACCCGTCTTGGTTCTGTTTTAGATGCCATCTCCTTGTCAGATTCATTGCTGGCCTGAGTTTCTGGTTGCACTTTACCTCTGGTTTCGATAGATGTACACTTCTGGGTAATTGGCACCTGCAGAAAGAAGTGATTGATGTATTTGTTAACATGATTCAAAAAATAAGGTAGCACAATGAGACAGACAGATTCATTTAAATTGACTTAATTTAGTGTTAGCAGAAAACAAACTGCAGAAAATGTGTTCTTGCCTTGGGTATGACGTCTTTCAGCTTGCCTGAGTAAGACAAGATATCTGATTTCCCGCCAGTTCTTATAGCCGATGTGTAGTGTATTTTCTTGGAGCTCTGCTTGGAGTCAAATAGAGACATTACAACCTTGGTGGGCAACCCAAGTGGGTTATGGTTGTTGGGGTTGACTGTCCAGGCAGCATATGCTGAAGTCTTTAGGTCAGTCTGTTGAACATGAAGAGGTTTCCTCTTCATCAAGAAACACCACGTAAAAGTAGTGGCAGTCTTCAGGCTGGGGAAAGACAGGCGATGACTATCTTTTGTGTTAACCACAGACACAGATGTGGTTAGTTTCATCTGAGCACCATGGAAACTGGAGGGCCTAATGGGAGATTTCACAGTCCACCTCTGTTCCTCAACTTGGGGTTTCAGAGTGTTATTTGGTGGAATGGAGTTGCCCTGGCTACCAGGTATAGCATTCAGTGCTGGGCCTGTCTCCTCATGTATAACAATACTTGTGTCTTTTTCCAATCCAGCACTGTCAGGTGACATAGGCTTAACATCATCAGTAGCGTCTAAGTCCTTCTCCCCATCGGTTTTAACTTGCGGTAGAACTGGGGCCTCAGTTTCAATGGGACTGTCTACTGGTTCAGTTGTGCAAACCTGCCTAACAAGTGTTAACTTCCGCTGTCGGGTAACCTCTGACATCTTGGAATTGAGATAATTGACGGACCTGCCATCAGTAAGACATGCCACACCATGCTCATCCTTAGCCCGTTTTTGGTGCTTTTCCATGTAGATGTCCAAGCTGTTGGCAGGTGACAGCATTCGTTTACTTGAAGCAGTGGGTTCCTGCTGTGGGCATAGAGTTACTGATGCCAGTTTCTGCGTGCAATGTAAAGACCCAAGAGAAGGTGCTTGTTCTCCAGTATGGTTATGGGTGCTAACTGTTTGAGTTCTATCCTTTTTTGCAGTTTTTAAAGCATGAGTATCACTATCTACACATTGAGCAGATGAGAGACTATTTTTATTGGACACACAGGGAGCAGGGTGCATCTGCTCATGAGTTATGAGTATCTGAGGCAATTGTATAGCACCTGCCTGGGTCTGATCAAATGCGTCCCTTTGCTGTTCACCTGACAGGATGACTGTCTGTGTCTTCTCAGAGGCCTTTTTATGAGGTTGAGCGACATATACATTTTGGAGTACATCTGCTGATTTTGAAATACTCAAAATTGGATTGGCAATAGGTATTGTTAGAACTGGTAAGGCTATCTGAGTTCCCTGTGTGCTGGAAAATGGGAACATCTGGCTTGCTCTCAGAGTGGGACACTGTAGTTGGTATTTGGGTACAAAACATTTCTTTTCTTCAGAGTCAGCTGGTTTGTTTTGGACATTTTCGTGACAAACTAAAATCTGGCTCACTGGTTGTTGTATGTTTTGGCATATTTGAACCCTTGATGTCTGATACCAAGGGTGTGGAAGGCCATGGATTTGAGGCTGCTGAGTCGGACTACCCAAATTAATGCTTTGCACCATTTGCTCATTCTTTTGCAATGGTGATTCTCCAGTATGCAGGATGAAAGGCTGAGCCATGGTGCGTCTATTGGCAATGTGAATCTGATGGGATCTATTCTGAGTTAAGAAGTTAACATTTGTATTGGGTGGTTTGTCAAGAGGTATGACTTTCCTAACAGGCTGCTGACTCTCTGGGCCTATCTTTAAAGACATCTGACGGACTAATGGCCCCCGTCTCCTTTCAATAAGTGGCACCTGGGAAACTTGGGAGATTTGTCCACTTTTTGGCTGTCCAGTAGGTGACAGAGATCTGCTGGGAGATACATTGCCACAGTCAAAGGACTTGCTACGGTAGTCACATGAAATCTCAACAGAGGGTTGAGTACAAGTAATCTGTTCAGATGCGGCGCGCCTCATCATTCCAGGCACACCAAGGGTGTTGAAGGATGTTGGCAAACTTTGAGTCTCTGGAATTTTGTTGATGCACTCCCCTCTAGATGGACTCTCTGACCTAGATAGCTCATCTCTGTCAAAAGAGGCTGAGATGCTGGAACAACGAGAAAGACTACTGTCTCTGCTGAGGCTTCGCGAGAGGCTGGACTCAAAACTGGATTCACCAGAGGAGTGGTCCATTTGAGCAAGACGAATTCTTTTCTTTTTTGGCGGAAGCTTCTCTGCTGGTAACTTTGACAAACTCTCACTTCTCTGAGGCCAGCTGAACTGATCTGCAGGCTTATCTGGTGGCTCAGTAATCTGTGATTCATGCTCTCTGTCTGGCTCTTCTGTGACCAGAATCTCAGGAACTTGGATGTTATTTTGACGAACCAAACGAGACTGATGGACAGGAGTAGAGTTTTCACCAACTGCTGCAACTGTGCTATCAGTGCATTGCTCCTTCCTTTGCTTTCCATAGTCACTCTTGGGTTTGGATATATTTTCATGGTAACTGTCAGCGGAGACATTTACTATTGCATCTGTTTTGAGCTTGTTCATGGGATCCTTCTCCATACTATCAACTGGAGAGGCTCTGTCAATAGATTCTGTCTCAAAGGAATTAGGTCTACTGAGAGAGTTGGTGTGTCTAATGACTGAAGTACCACTGCCTTGCCTTTGCAGGTCTCCTTTAGTAGAGGAACTCATCTGGGTTTCTCGTATTGGTGATAGTCTGCAATCTGAAGTATTAATACCTCTTGCTGTGAGCTGAATCTGAGGTAGCTTTGACTGGTTGTTTTTGGGCTGTATGTCTACTATTACATTATGCTGAGAAAAAGTCTGACTTGCCAGACCTGTTGGTAGATCAAAACTAACTGAACAAGGTGGAATGGTGTCAGTAGGAGATTGATCATCCTCATCTCCAACACTTTTCATTTTCCTTCTCTTCCTAATTGATGTCTGTTGGTCAAGTATTCCTGAGCCAGTTGATCTAGGGACTACAGGCTGCAGTATATTAACGTGGAAAACATCTTGATCAGTTTCCTTAACAGTGACTGGTTTGTTTTTTGGACCATGAAGCTCAGAGCAATAGAATTTCTTGTGAGTTTCAAAATTCTCTAACTTTCTGTACCGGTTACGACAAGTTTCACATTCATACATTGTACCTTTATTCTGCTGAGGCTTTCTGTTCTTGTCCTGATGGTGCTCAAAAGATCTACTTCTTTGCATCAATTCTATGGAACTGCTTGGACCATGATAGCCCTCATCCATGGAGCGAACAGTAGGGAGGCCATGCCCCTCACTTGAGGAAAAGTCCTCCACTGCTGCTTGTCTGACCAAGGTACGAGAATGTATTGCTGGATTTGGGGTTGATGGGGCAGACGAAAATACATCATCATTCAACAAACCAATTTTGTCATCAAATGACTGACAAATTCGCAAAGGGTGTGGGAGGGGGGGGACATTGAGGGGAAGAGCAGAGTGTCCTGGTGTAGTAGGCATAGAGTTACTCCTTGTTATTGGCAAACAATCCATTGGTGGATATTGAGAAGGTACAGAGAGAAGAAATACTGGCTTTGATTTATCTGTGGGAGTGAATGGGGATTTAGGGATGTCTGAGCTGGAACTAGACCTTCTTCCCATTGGTTTAAGATCAAACTGAAAAGAGTCTTTAAATATATATGATTTAGGGGAGTCTATGCTACCTCTCCTTGAGAGAGAGGTTCTCCTGGGCTTTACACTGTCAAGCTGCTTGTTGTCAACTACTGCCTCATTATCAGATATCAACTTTGAAATTCGTTCTTCCAGAGATAGGGCTTTGGCTTCTAATGGTGGACGCATCTGTCCTTCTATGGCCCGTGGCTTCTGCTCAGCTGTTACATGCATTACTGTGGCAACCACAGGAGGGACATTGGGAAGAATATTCTTGGCATTGTCAATGTCTACTGGAGGAGTTATCTTAACAAACGGACTGGGTGGACTCATGGCCTGGTCAGCACTTTCAGAACGTGAGAAGTAGCCAGAATCTGTACTTCCCAAACTGCGAGGGCTAAGTAGACACTTAACCTGTTGCTGTTGGGAAAAGTCTGTTGCTTGTTGCCTCTGCAGCTGAGCATGTCCACCTAACAGTGGAGACTTGCACTGTTGGTCTTCATCTTCACTCACAGTATCTAGTGACAGATTTGTACCATCCACCTCTTTAAGAGATGACAGGACTGTGATGCTTGATCTCAGATTGGCAGTCTGGAACTCTCGTTGCCTTTGTGCAGCAGCTTGCTCAGGTGCTGCACCTGTAACTCTCGGACTATCTGCCCTCAAAGGGGAGACATTTACTGGGTATACAACAACTTTTGGAAGTGCAGCTGTCACTTTGGGCTCATGAGCCTTCTGACCAGGGGCTTGTTTAACTGACTCAAGCACAGTTGATGAGTCAGTTTCCCCCTGGCTTGCTTGGGTTGTACCTGCACACTGTAAACTATTTTCAGACATAGCTGCAACACTGCTCTGTGATGAGTCAGGGTCCAAGTCTGCAGTGCTACCTTCCTCATCACTGTCCCCACTCTCCTCTGCCTCTGAGTGTGTACCGAGTACTTTGTCAGATTCTTGAGATAGCGATCCACCTCCGGATTCAGTGCGTGCAATGAGACCCAGTTTTATAGCATGAGCATGTGATTTCTTGTGCTTGTACAAGTTGCTCTTGGTTTTGAATGAGAAGCCACAAGTAACACAGGGATATGGTCTTTCTCCTGTGTGAGACCTGATGTGTTTGAGCAGCACACTGGGTTTTGCACATGCTCGGTTACAGTATTCACAAACATACTTGCCAGGCTTCTTAGCCTTTTGATCCTTGTAAACCTGTTCAGCTCCAAAGTTCATTACGGTGGCCATCTGTACTTGGTTGCTGCCAGGTGTAACTGGGACCTGAATGGAGTTGGGGACACTTGCTGAGAGGGACTGGCATGTGTGCACAACTGGTGGTTGGCTTTGTGGCAGAGCATTGTTGCCTGAGGGAACAGGTGCATGAGTTATAGTGGATGGTCCAGTATTAAAGCTCATGTGCAAGCTAGGCTTTTCTGGATTTGACGCAACAGGCAAAAAATGGGGCGCAGTAAGTGGAGAGGACTGCAGGGGAGGAACCTGTGTAGAACCCTGCCCATTTCCCTGCAGTGGTGTCGCCATGCCAATAAAGTTGCCTTGTTTGTCAATATAATAAGTCTGCATATGGGAAGGTTGGGTCTGGAGACCAACATTGACAGCTGGCATTGTTGTTAATTCAACACTAGTCTGAGCATTAAGGGCAGATACTGGTTTTCCAATGCTCTGCAAGGAGTTTTTCCTCTCAGCCAGTGTACTAAAGTCAGATTCCATGGCCTTAAGAAGAACATCAAGTGAAGCGCTGCTATGGTAAGGATCTCGCTCAAAGCTGGGGTCTTGGCTCTTGCTGTCTTTGGGTGGTGATACTTCAGTAGTAGTCAAAGAGCCCTGCTCACCATCAGTGGGCTTAAGTGATGGTGGCCTTGAAGATGTTTCTTCCGGTTTCAGCCTTTCAGTGTCAGAGGAAGATGACCCCTGGAGAGGGGATGCTTCAACTGGCTGTGCATATCGTGGTTCTCTTTTCCCACTGGGTGAAATTGAAGGATTCTGGGAAGGACTATTGGAGGAGGAGGAGCAGCAAGAAGGTGTAGTTTCCTTGGAATGTGCTCTGTGAAGTGCCGTTTCAGATGTTTTCGACTGTAGGGGCTTTTTCACTGGAGATTTTGGAATTTTCTCAAGTCGATTCTCTGCAACAACCTTTTTCCTCTTCAGGCCTTTTATGCTATCTGCATTTCTTTGATTGCTTTCAGGTATCCCTACGGAGAGAGGCACACAGAAAAGCAGAGTTGGTACAATAAATCATTTTTGTCAAACCTTTTACGACAATACTGAACGAGCAGAGTGAACTAAAAAGTCCCTTCTGAAAGAATATTAAATTTCTTGCTGGACTGCTGAAATCTCTGTATGGACTGAGACTACAGCACTTCAACTAAAAAAGAGATTGCAGATAATTCTAGTATGTTGTATTTGATTTATGGAACAGAATTTTTACACATGCCGTCATTTGGTTTAAAAATAGTGCTTATTTTCGTAAGTAGTAATTAGTAAGATGTTGGAGAAGGGACTCTCCACCATTTTTTAACTAGTCAGTTATAGAACTAATTTATTTGTTCATATTTAACTGAATTTCCATTCCTAATTTACATCAGCAGTTTAGCACCCAGACACAAAAACAAAACAACTGGTACAGTTTTCTCCCCAGTAAAGAACAGAAAATACGTGGTTTTATCTCAGACATTTAACATTCATAAGCATCGACAGATCAATTATCAAGTCTATGTACTACATAGTAGTACTATACTATAGTAGTAGTACTTAATAGTACTACAAATTATCATTTGTAGTATTATTAAACAAGACAAAGGTCACTCCTAATGTTTTGTGTGTGTGTGTGTGTGTGTGTGTGTGTGTGTGTAATGGTTAGTCCCTATTGAGCTACCTTATAATTACGATGTCAACTTGCTTATCTCTTCACCTGCACTCTTTTAATTCTATCAATCAAGCTACAACAAACAATTTTCAATCATCATTTGCTGCCTGCCTTCTAAAATCTACTACTTAGTGATGCACTAAATCCATTATGTGACTCATTAATGCTGCAGCTGAACAACAGCATCAACGCACACCTGCATCATTGGATTTCACACACGTGTAAAAGAAAAGCTAACTTTTATGCACAAGCTGTTTGATACTTTTTCTCTGTCTAAATGTTCACTCCTCGCATGCCTAACATACATTTTACAATGTCTGTAACTACAGATATGCTAGTTATAAATACAGTAATCATTACTTTATTAAGACAAGTTTGATAAGATAGTTTTAAGATAAGTTTGTTGTGGTTTCCAAGCTCATTAATGTTAGCGGTCTTCCACTGATTGTCATGGCATTAGCTAGCTTTGTGGTTAACCAAAGGCTATGATAAGCCATAATTTAGCAATGGATAACGTCATATGCTGCAGCAAATGATAAATAGTTTTTTCCAAATAACGGGCCTGTCACGCTATTAAAGAAATACATCTTCAATCACATTGTCAAGAGTTAAACTGACAGTCAGTCAACTATACTGTAACAACTAACGAACCAGCTAAATTTCTTTCACTCTCGGCTTACACGTAACAGCAGCAAAACTAGACATTAGGGGTGGGCGATATGGGCAAAAAAAAAATATCTGAATATTTTTCAGGATTTCTTTCAGGAACGATAACGATATTTTCTCGATATTTTCCAAAAATAAATAAATAAAAACAAGTGACACGTAAAGCACCCCTACTTCTGTAGGTTTTAAATCATTTTCAGTGTAACAAACCAAATTTGGAACAATTTCTAATTTCAAATTTCTATACAACACTAATCTGCTTCTCCCAGAGTCGAGAAAACATAGTTGCCAATGCGTTAGCATTTTATGCTAGCGGGACTCCCTTGTATAACTAGCATCGCATATAGTGCTGTTATTTGATGATTCCAAAGTCTACACATGAAACCAGCCTTGCGCAGCGCACATTGTGTATGTGGAGTGAAAAGAGTAGCAAAGAATTGCCATATGTGCATATTCTGTAGATTATGCTATGTAGACTTAAAACTCCGAAGTGATTTTTTTAACCAGTGAAATTCATACTGGGGCACGTGCAGTGAAATGTTTCTCTCTCTTCCTCCGTGTCCGTGGAGACAGCTACACAGGCGCCATGCGCGTGCACATACACAGCGTCTCTCCCCCTCACTCCCTTTGCTCATCATGAAGCTCCCTGTCTCAACCAGTCTTACGGATAAATTTGCACATCGTTAAAACAACATTCACGATGATATCGCAGACGATATATATCGCCCACCCCTACTGGACATGGTAGTCATGAATTTTGTCATGCTTATTTGAGTTTAGAGAACTGATGGGGATGTTCTTTTAATTGTTATTCAAGCAATGTATGTCTCGTGACAGTTGCCAGCTTAGCATGAACACCCATCACCGATGATCTCAGTCGTGGACAACTCGTTCACTCTGCCCGACTCTGGCTAGATCAGCTGATTATAGGGTTTGTAGCATCCTTGTAGAGTGCCCTCTGGTGGACAAACTATGCAACAGCAACACTCATAACATAGTTGAAGGGTGTCTCGTCTGATTTTTAAAATATTAATTTAATGGCCATTATAAATGCTGATACCAATAGTCTGGAAAATGCCTAATATTGGCCGAATATTGCAGATAAATCGGTCGGGCTCTATTTCAGACTGAATCAGAAGTAATATTCTTGTTTGAATTGCTGTGTCATACAATCATTATTAAAATCAGCCATTTAATACAAATGAACATACATAACACATATATATTTTTATGGTACAATGCAATTACATAACTGATAATGAATAATTTACTTAACAACTATTAAAGCGTTAAATAAATAAATAAATAAATAGCGCAGTCCATGTTCAATTTCTGTAATTTAGACACATCACCCTTACTTTGACGCACATGTTATTACAAGTAAGCAATTTTTCCTTTTCTTGCTTTTCAGAACATCAACGTATGTAGTCTTGGCTGGTCCAAAAATCTAACAAACAATCTAAGACAGAAAAGAGAAATTGCATTCCAATAACTAGAAAAAATTCTAAAGAAATTTTGAGTGTACCTGACTCTGGCCCTGTCGCCCCCATACATTATTATTTCAGACTTCAACAAAGTTAGTCAAAGGCAGGCTTGAGGTTGCCAAGCAACCAGAGTCAGCTGTCAGAGTAATTAGTCACAGGTGCTGCATGCACTCTGTCTCTCCCACTGAGAGACACAGAAAGTCTCTGAATGAACCCCTCGAAGGTGGCCAAAAACACCCTATAAGGTGTTCCACAAACCAAAAGCCAAAATGACGGTGGGCATCCTCGTCTTGTCGACCAGTTCGGTGTCAAGTTTGAGAGCTAAATGTTAAAAACTCTGGCCCGGAGCGTCAGGTAAAGAGCAGGTACTCCCTGCTCTTCTGGAAATTTCTCCTCTCAAATTAACATGGGAGTAGATTGGGCAGGAGATCGGTGTTACTGCTGCATCTTTGCGTCTCCCGCCAAAACCATATGTCTGACAGCTTTAGCAGGCGAATATGAGTGACACAACAAATTTTCCTACGTTTCTAGCTAGAAATGATTTCTGTAGCTTGACATTTGCGGCTGCAATTGCAATTTACTAATTTATTTTTTGACAAATTTTTCTTTCCCTCTCCACTCTAGCGATGACATCACTCACTCTAGCTCTCGAACATTCTCACAATACACACCAATTCATTTTTTTGCCGTGGTTTTTGGCGATTTTTGGCAAAACTGTTCGGTGAAACTCTTAGAAAAGACATAGCAATCGATTCCCTGCCGAGCTGGTCGTTTTGACACCTTGTTTGTGTATGTGCGAAACTCTGGGAGGAGAAGCAAGCCAAAAAAAGGGCGTAAGAATAATAAGAATAAGCACGGTGGATAGTATATAGTGTGTGCTTTCAGGCACACTCAATAAAACAGCACTGTTTTTAAAGGGCTGCACCCATGTCATGGAATCCCATAATTTGGCCCTGCAGTAGTAACTCAAGCAAGTGTTGCATAAGACAAGCAGTGCCCTGTCACAATTTCCTGGCTTGTGTAGGTATTTCCCAAGATGAGATCAGGGTTCCTTCAAGGCCTCTAACATAATTAGACTGAGGAATGCCTTGCCTTTACTTAAGTTAATCTGTTCTCCACACAAACATGCAACCAACAAGCATTTAAAGCAGTGCACACAACCAGTGTTACATGCTCTCAAAACAAACCCTGTGATTTTTAATAACTCAAAAGACTCCTTTCATTGAAACACATTTGTATCAACTTCTGCTGAAAGACAAGGATTAGTTTGTCCTTCCCACTACTCAGACAAGTCTGCAAAAGAGACTCCATGACTTCACCACAGCTTTTCCATCATAAAAAAGTACTTCATAAACAAACAACATTTGTCACACTCTAACTTCAACCGTAACCATAATCATTAGAAATTTAGGTCATCATTGGATAAAAATAAAATTCACCCAATCAGTAAGTTCTGTCATCCAGTAGTGAAGCTTGATATTATTTTCCTCCCCCATCAATGATTAAAAAATATAAATTCTGTAGTTATTTGATTACCATTTGAAGCATGTGATTTTAAATGTAGAATAAAAAAAAGCTGTTATCACAGTGATTATCCTTTGACTGGCAGGCATGGGCATCAATACCTACTGTACTGTGAGAGGGGGATTAAGATATTCTGATTTGTACTCTTTCTATTTAGCATCTCCGTTCAATCTCAATTACAGTGGATGATTCAGTCAAAGCTTGCATGTCCTGCAACTAAGATGGGTGTTTTTAAAAGGACAATGTTACAGTGATGAGGTAAGCACTGCTTAAACAGACCATGAAGCTGCTTTGGCTCAACCAAACTCTTTTTTTCTATTTGAATGTACTTATATAATAACAACTCACTTCTTTAGTGAATAATAATGCACACATTTTTTTATGCACATTTTTTTAACACACGGGAACACAACACTGTGTTCATATATCAAATGCTTAAAATATTTAATTGCAGTGAAGTTATTAATTTCATCCTCAAATATATGAAGTTGTTGAATGTGAAATGTGAATTTAAAATTGGACTTATGACAGATCACTGCTAAAACGCAGTCAGGGTCAAATGTATTAAAAAAAATATATTAAAAAACATTCCAGCACTGACCTAAAATATTCAGAAGTCAACTCTGCAAATACTATATACTGCAAATAGTTTTACCAAAGCAGAAACACTGCTGTAAAACTCTACATGTTACACAACAACGGGACCTGTTATTATAACAATAGGTAACAGCAGGTATTATGATTAAGTTGATTTGCATGTAAAGGTAGTATAAAAATACATCAATAAAGGAGTTCAATAACAGCTAAAAACTGCACAATATTAAACACATCATATAATATGTATTATTATTTAATAATATGAATTACTTTTATTTTTGTGCTTTTCATGAAAAATATATTCAGGTAAAATCCTTAACTTTGTTCCTTTTAAACATCCAGTTGATGAAGAAGAAGAAAATTTGATGAAAGTTGATGAAAAAAAGTATTTTCTTTCATTCAAGGCCTTGTCAAATTATCTCTTACCTTTCTGTAAACCTTTGGGGTCTTTGAGCTCTTTCTGTGCTTCTTCGATTTTATCTGGAAGACAAAAACAGAAACCATTTTGAGCATGGAAAAGAGTGGTGCACAGACGCACAGACTCACTCACAGCGAAGGCAGTGCAGAATGTAACTAACAATATTGGGGGTGCTTCCCACACGGCTGTAGCAGGATGAAGGTCTTTCAAATGAAAAACAGATATTCTTCCATAGCTGAGAGACTGCACTATTCCATTATGGAAACAACTGTAACCACGAAGGGGGCAAGCCTGTGTGCATACAATAACACAAGCATGCAAGCCCACCCACTTAAAGAAATGACAGCACAAGCGTGGTAAGCAGGTTAAGTTTGCTAATAAGTCAGTATGGTGGGTTCATTCTCATTATCACAGAGAAAACACTGACCCACTGATCAATTTGCATATTCAAATACCATCTGCACCCCCCAGGGAAGACCAGTTTATTCCACTCAGGTCTTCTACAAATCACAATCAGCACCCACAATCCAGCAGGTGAATCACATTTTTTTCTCTATGAACCATACGGGTGTGTGGGAGGTGGCACAGTATTCACTGTGTGTTACTGTAATCAACATTAATTATATATGCTGTGGCCTCAAGGGGTTACACAGTGGAACAGAGGCAGAGAGAAGAGGTAAACCCTCTATTCTGCTGCTCCTGCAGGGTCACTACCAGCATCTTTGGCAGAAG